>JAYESA010000729.1:0-107568 GCA_036927795.1 Iris macrosiphon
GTATTCTGTATAAAATATAAATACCATGTATAAACAGTATAAATATATATACATGATGTATTTCTTTGTATACTTTATATATATCAGTAAATATAAGTATATGATATACTGTATATTATACTTATATTATTTATAAATACATATTATGTATATAAATACCTATTATGTATATATGTATATATATATATATATATATATATATATATATATATATATATATATATATATATATATATATATATATATATATATATATATATAAATATATGTATGTATGTATGTATATTTGTATTATATGTAGAATATTAAATATTTAATATATATTGTGTTTATATATATATTTCTATGATTTAGTATATTATATGTAATATAATATTATTGTTATATCATATATTTGTATTTAAATACCTAGTATGTATATGTATATATATATATATATATATATATATATATATATATATATATATATATATATATATATATATATATATATATATATATGTATGTACATATATATTTAATATACATTTTATAATATTTTGTGTATATATAAGTATGTGTGTATTTTGTGTAATTATTTTATTTAGTGTAATAAATATATGTATTATATACATTTATATATATATTAAAATATATTGTGTACATAGTATATCAATATGGGTATATATATATATATATATATATATACTTGTGAATATTAAAATGTGTATGAATATATATATCTAAATATATATATAATTATGTTATGTATATTTACTTATGTACAAAATTACTATTTAAATACAAATAAATATGATTGTGAATATTTATTTGTGTACATAAATTATATTTAAATATATGTTTATGTGTAAATATATGAATTTATGATTATTACCAATTGTGTACATATATTTAATATGTGTATTATTGGAGTATTACTAAATAATATATAGGTGATATTTTTGTACTATTAAACATACATATTATTTTAATATATTTAAATATGTTTTAGTGTACATCTATATATATTTGTAATAGCTATATATAATATACAGTCCAGACCCTGTGTCAGCTATAGTTGCTAGTAGTGTGTCTTAGTCGTGCTATTGTAGCGACTAATATTGTCATTATTATATCATATATAGGACTGCTGGACAGTACAGCCGAGGCATCAGGAGCAGGACTTTGGCTTTCGCAGCTACCCGGAACAAGCAAGTATACCTTGCTGGATTACTGTTTAAATTAAATATTAAATGTTGTAATATACATAAACTGTGCGCGTCCGAGATTGACTCGGGTGCAGTCGACAATGCGTCGATGAGTAGTGTACTTGACCTAGCTGCTAGCTGACTCACCTACTACTGTGAGGATATTTTGATATCTTCCTAAACCGTGACACTTACACGTATCATGATGGTACATTCATTATTGGGATACGGGTCCGTGTACCCGATACTCTATCGGTACATACGACATGCATCACGGACTAGCTTGTATTCTAGAGTAATATAGTTAAATGAGACTTGGCATATAGATACGGGACACTCACGTCGTGTATTCGACTTGCGTATCTACATTGGGCGGAAAGGATAACTGATAAACGTATGGAATACACACATTGAACTCTGTGGTATCCAGAGGAACCACGGACCCGATGACTTCCTATATTCAGACACCGTGCTCTACGGAGTATTATGGACGTATATACATTTCAGATACCATGCCCCTTAGAGTGTTGGACGTTATATATATACAGATACCTCATTCTTTGAAATGATGGACGTTGCAAATACCGCACTCTAGAGGACGTTGGACGTTATGCCTACACCTACCTATACGTTCCGAGGTTGTCCTTACATTGCATTCACTTAGATGGTTAGCACATCCTCTTATTTTTATTCAGTACTATATCTGGTATGCATATTGTATCTTGTTACGTCCCTCTGAGGACCTGGTTATCTTCCAGATCTGGACGAGGCCTATTACCCCACAGTGTACGGGCCAGGTATGGAGACAAGGTTTGCTCTTGACGAGGAGCTTGAGGTTTTACCATCGGAGTACCCCTGATCATCTTGGTAGGCCTTCCGCCTATGACTGGAGCTCCTTATCTAGTTAGCAGTTGTTTCAGTCACTCTTATTATAAGTACTCTTATTTCAGACTATCAGTACTTTATCTCCAATATTTGTAGTGGGTTTGTTCCCACCGGACATATTTCAGTTGTACTATGTTATTCGACTATGTTCTTATATTCCAGTCTTTCATTTCAGTATTTTACTTGTTGTTTGTGGATGAGATTAGACACTGCCTGTTGTTGATATTAGACTTGTTAGATTTAGGACAGAGTAGCACACTTCGCCAGGATCCATTAAATTGGGATATCCTCGGAGACGTGTCAGCTGGCAATGCCACGTGGCCTAGTTACATATATTTTGGGACTGGGGCATGACATGATTTTAGTGGTGGCCCATGCAGGTCTGACAAACATCAAATATTTATCGCTTGTGGTATGGTAACGTGCCCAGCGAGCCTGCAATAGGATAGAAATTACTAGGTCTCATCCACTTGATTACGCCTTTGAACCTCTTCCGTACTTTAAAATATCTGCATCCTGTTTGATTGATTCTGTACTCTTTTAATAACGTTCTATCTCTTACAGCGAGATGAACCTTTGTAACAGACGTGAGATACTTGGTGCCATAGTGCCACCCACAGCACAGAGGGAGGATACATCTCAGGGACCACCCGAGAGCTGCCACAGCCAGAGGCACAGGTGATCCCCCAGGCCCCGATGATGCACTGGCATCAGGTCTCTCCCGACGAAGGAACGCAGCAGCCAGAGGGCCATACATCGCAGACGATCCCGAGGCAGTACTTCGAGGGACAGACCTCGAGGGCGACACCGATGCCGCAATTCGAGAGGCCGGCACCTGAGGAGCCACCAAGGAGACAGCCGGAGGTACCACTTCCACCACCTCCATCGTTTCCACCTCAGATGCCACCAGCGGAGGGACAGCCCCAGATGATGCAGTTCTTCCAGATGATGATGCAGGCCCAGTGGCAACAGACGAAGACCCTGAGACAGGGCCTGATTGCAGTACTGGAGAGGGCACCTTCCCAAGCAGCAGCACCAGCACCTGCACCTGTCCAGCAAGCGGGCATTGTATGAGGCTTCCGACAGATGGGCCCGGGAACCTTCTCGGGCAAGGAGACTGCAGAGGAGATCTCAGACTGGGTCTCCAATACTGAGATGCTGTTAGAGGGTTCACAGCTACACCCCGACCTCTGGATGACCGCGGTGAGGGCCCAACTCACAGGCAACACCCATCACTGGTGGGACTCTATGGAGCGCAGCATCGGCAGACAGCAGACATGGAAGGAATTTCTGGAACACTTTAATGCGAAGTATTTCCCCGTTACGGTGAGGAACGCCATGTACTCCTAGTTCCTGCACCTGGAGCAGGGGAACTTGACAGTGGACGCCTACGACGGGGAGTTCAGCAGACTCAGCCGATTCAGTGCAGCCCTGATCCCCAACGACCTGGAGAAGGCTAGGAGATTCCATAATGGCCTCTCTCACGAGCTGTAGAGGTACACCACTACCCAGGCGAGGATCTCTTATGAAGAGGTCCTATCAGAGGCGAGGATCCAGGAGGCTATAGGCGGAGGAGCGAGACGTTCCAGCGCGAATGTACCAGCCAGAACCCAGCAAGGAGCAGGAGGACCGATCCGCCGTCCAGGAGCGCAGGCGCAGCAGAGGACAGCACCGTACCAGCAGAAGGATCTTCCGACCTGTCACTTCTGTGGCAAGAGGGGACACGTCATCAGAGACTGCCGAAAGAAACTCGGGCTCTGCATGGTCTGTGGAGCCAGCCAGCACCTTGCTAGAGACTGCCCCCAGCACAGAGATGTAGCACCCCAGACTGGGCAGAGTCCAGCAGCACCACCCTTGAGGATACTACCCCCAGCAGGAGGTCAGCGTCCACCAGCTACCGGAGGACAGCAGAGAGGACCACCCTTGGTCCCACAGGAGGCACACTTCAACCAGGCCCGACAGCAGGCAAAAGGGCAGAGGTACGGGCAAGCCTTTGCTTTAGCTTCTATCGAGGAGGAACCGGAAGGGGAGGCTATTACAGGTACAATTTTAGTTGCATCATTACCTGCAACTGCACTGTTTGACTCTGGAGCTACACTGTCATTTATATCTAGTAGCTTCATAGCAATGCATAGAGTAGCAACCTTCCCCTTACCTAAGAGTTGGAAGATACTTACTGGAGGAGGCATCATACCGGTTACCAGTACCATTAGAACGTGCTCGGTAGTAGTTTGTGGTAGAGAGATGAGAGCGTAATTGTTGGTACTCCCAATGCCAGCTTTCGACGTAGTTCTGGGCATGGACTGGTTAAGTCAGTACAATGCCGTACTAGATTATCGGAAGGGTAGCGTTACTTTTAGACTGCCAGGACACCCGGAGTTCGAATTCATGCGAGGCACCATCGAACGAGGAGTAGGACACGCAGCTGGAGCTTACATGGCGATGGAGACGGCACCCCCAGAAATTATTGCAGAGTTCGAGGATGTTTTCCCAGAGGAGTTGCCAGACCTACCGCCTGATAGAGAGGTGGAGTTCACCATTGAGCTAGTACCTGGAGCAGCACCAGTATCATCAAATGTGTACCGATTGGCAAAGAAGGAGCTTGACGAGCTAAAGCTACAGCTAGAGGAGTTGCAGATCAAAGGGTTCGTCCGTCCTAGTGCATCACCCTGGGGAGCACCAGTGCTGTTTGTACAAAAGAAGGACGGGATATTCTGGATGTGCATTGATTACAGAGCCCTTAATACTCTGACTATCAAGAATAAGTACACTCTACCGCGAATCGACGATCTGTTCGACCAGCTGACAGGAGCAGTGGTGTTCACGAAGATCGACTTGAGATCGGGCTATCATCAGGTGAAGGTACGAAGGGAAGATATTCCAAAGACAGCATTTAGGACTCGTTATGGTCACTACGAGTTCTTAGTAATGCCTTTTGGATTGACAAATGCGCCTACTATATTTATGAACCTGATGAACCGAGTCTTCCATGAGTATCTGGACCAGTTCATGGTAGTCTTCATCGACGACATCTTGGTGTATTCGAAGAGCCACGAGGAGCACGGGGAGCACTTGAGACTAGTGCTAGAAACGCTGAGACGAGAGAGGCTTTATGCTAAGCTGAACAAGTACGAGTTTCTCCTAGATCGTGTCGCATTTCTTGGATACGTTATCTCAGGAGATGGCATTTCAGTAGATCCCGCGAAGATTTTATCAGTAGAGACGTGGCCGACCCCTACCAACATCTCGGAGGTGAGGATTTTCCTAGGACTTGCCGGATATTACCAGAGGTTCGTAGAGAACTTTACAAGAATCGCAGAGCCGATGACCCGCAAGGATCAGGAGTTCACCTGGACAGAGGAGTGTCAGACGGCATTTGATGAGCTGAAGAAGCGTCTGACTACAGCACCCATCTTGACCATACCTTCTGGACCCGGAGGATTCGTGATCTTATAGCGATCCGCCCGAGAAAGGATTAGGATGCGTCTTGATGCAGCATGGGAAGGTTGTAGCCTATGCCTCTAGGCAGCTGAGGACCCATGAGAAGAACTATCCTACCCGCTTGCCGCAGTGATCTTTGCTTTGAAGCTTTGGAGGCACTACATGTACGGAGAGCGCGTGGAGATATTCACCGATCATAAGTTCCTGAAGTACGTCTACACACAGAAGGACCTGAACCAGAGGCAGAGACGTTGGCACGAAGTGATGGCGGACTTCGAGATTGAGCTGCAGTACCATCCGGGAAAGGCTAATGTGGTAGCCGATGCTTTAAGCAGGAAGTCCATAGCATTTTTCCTGACTACCCAACAACATCTGTTGAGAGATCTAGAAAAGTTGGGTATCGAAGTCGTCATGTCCGGAGTAGACGGCCAGATGTCGAGTTTCCAGGTGCAATCGACATTGGTGGAGAGAATCAAGGCTGCTTTGCCGACGGACGCCAGATTTCAGAGGCTTCGACAGAGGACAGAGGCTGGAATACAGACGGGACTGCATATACACGAGGACAGACTTTGAGATATGGACATCGTCTCTATGTTCCAAATAGAGAGCTTCGCCAGGAGCTGATGATGGAGGCGCACAGTTCGACCTATTCTATTCATCCAGGAGGCACGAAGATGTACCGAGACCTGAGGCAGTACTAATGGTGGCACGGGATGAAGAGAGAGATAGCCCACTTTGTGGCTAAGTGTCTGGTGTGTCAGCAAGTCAAGGCTGAGCATCAGAGGTCTGCCGGATTACTTCAACCGCTTCCGATACCGGAGTGAAAATGGGAGCACATCACCATGGACTTCATTACGGGTATCCTGAGGAGTCCTAGTGGTCGTAATGTGGTATGGGTAATCGTAGATAGACTCACCAAGTTTGTCCACTTTTTATCCTTCAGGGTTGGGCAATCTACGGAAGTCTTGGCAGACATGTACATGAGGGAGATTGTACGATTGCATGGAGTGCCATTCAGTATCGTGTCTGACAGGGATACGAGGTTCACATCGTACTTTTGGAGGAGTATGCAAGAGAGTCTTGGTACCCGCCTTAAGTTCAGTACTTCGTACCACCCGTAGACAGATGACCAATCCGAGCGCACCATTCAGACGTGGAGGACATGTTGAGGGCATGCATGCTTGACTTCAGCGGTTCATGGGAGGACCATTTGCACTTGGTTGAATTTTTCTACAACAATAGCTATCAGGCGAGCATTCAGATGGCTCCCTATGAAGCATTGTATGGTACAAAGTATCGTACCCCAGTATGTTGGAGCGATGTAGGCGAGAGGCAGATTCTAGGACCAGAGTTGGTCATCCGTATAGTGGAGAAGGTGAAGAAGATCCAAGGGCATCTACGAGCAGCACAGGACAGGCAGAAGCATTGGGCTAATGTGCATCGAGGACCCCTCGAGTTCCAGGTTGGAGAACATGTGTTCCTGAAGATTTCACCTACCAGAGGAACCATCAGATTTGGAGGCAGAAGGAAGCTGAGTCCGAGGTACATCGGACCATTCGATGTGCTAGAGCGCGTCGGAGAAGTTGCTTACAGATTGGCCTTGCCGCAGACACTGGAGGGAGTTCACGACGTCTTCCATGTATCTCAGCTGAGGAGGTACATACCGGATCCGAGTCATGTGCTCGACCACTCAGAGATCACCATCGGTCCAAGTTTGTCATACCAGGAGGAGCCGGTAGAGATACTAGACCGAAGCGAGAAGGTACTGCGAGGCCAGACTATCCCGCTAGTTCGTGTCGCATGGAGGCATCATGAACCAGGTGAATCAACCTGGGAACGAGAGGACGATATTCAGCAATGCTTTCCCCATCTCTTCGAAGGCCTAGGTATGTGATAGTATTCATTTCATTCAATAGTTTTTCTATATGTCTGTTTTAATTTCGAGGACGAAATACTCTAAGGAGGGTATGTTGTAAACCCCTCGACCAGAAATTAGGGTTAATTAACTTAAATAGCCTAATTAGGGTTAACTTGATATAATTAAGATTTATTATATAGTATTATAATACTTGTGCAATGATTTGTTATTTTAGGATACTACACTAGCTGTTACCCTAAAACAATTTCCACATACTTGGCCTAGACATACTAACCTATCATATTGAACCTAGAACAAACCCCGGATACTGATTTTCGTGCCTGATTTTAGTCGCACAAAAGTCGTTACAAACGTCCGTACGCAATTTAAATAAATTGCGTAATTACGTTCGTTGTCCGTTCCAATCAAAATTGAGACCCAATCTCGACCCGATTTGACCAACCCAGATTATGATATTATTTTACACTAAGCCTACCACACTAATGACCCTTGTCCAACCCAATTTAGACCCCCGATTTTTATTAAATTAAATTAGAGACACCCGGTGCATTAATTATGAATTAATTAATGTGGTGACCTAACCTCAATTGAATTAGACCCAACTCCAACCCAAACCCACACCCATACCCATAAGCCTCATACAAAACACCATACACTATCCTAGTCCAATATAGAATACCAAACATGGTATTTGTTTACATCAAATCCCTAATTTCAGAATCTGTGCAAATTCTAATTTAATCAGGGGCCTTTGTGCAAAATTGCAATGAGGTGCCCTCCTCTCATTGGCCCAACCACATGGAAAAAGAAATTACATTTTCCTAACCGTTCACCATGCATTTTTTCCCATTTCTCATGTACTTGCACCCCTTTATGAAGGGCACATCATGACCCTCCATTTAAATTGCTAAGTTCCTAGCCCTCCCCTCATCATGATGGACATCCCCAACTCCCCAAAAATTTCCTACAGCCGGCCCTAATCCCTAGGCAGGATTTCCCCCACACTCTCTCCTATATATACATCATTTCACCTCATTTATTGGCACACAATCCAAGAAAACCAACTCACAAATCCTATTCTCCCTAAGCATTTAGCCGAGCTCTACCCCTACCCATCACCTCCGCCGCCCTCTCCCGGCCAGCCACCAACTCCAGCCACCCCTGCAGCCACCCAGTCCCCTTCGTCGACATCCCCCCTACCTCCAGCCACCGCCACCCGCCGCCTAGCCGCCGGCAGCCACCACCAGGAGCTCCATCCTCAACCCGAGCCATTCCCCCCCCTGCACTCAAAGCCGACCACCCGACCAGCTATAGCTCTGCCACACTGAACCTCCGATCGCCCAACTTCACAGACCCCTCCCCCGGCCAACCACCTTCCTCTCCGTCAAGTTTCGCCGCCGGTCGACGCCAAAGCTAGCCGCAATCGCCCCCAGAGGGCAGACCGCTCCAGAACCGCTGCTGTAGCAGCCGACCACCCCGAGCCTCGCCGGAGCTCCGTCCGGCCACCCCCGCCGTCGACGGTCAGCCACCGGGAAGCCCTCGACCTGGGCGTCACTTAGGTACAATATTTTATGTATAAATGTTAGTATTTATACATGTATTTTAGGTTGCAAGGGTGTTATACTTATAGTTTCTGTATTTTCAGTATTAATACGTATTCTGTATAAAATATAAATACCCTGTATAAACAGTATAAATATGTATACATGCTGTATTTCTTTGTATACTTTATATATATCAGTAAATATAAGTATATGATATACTGTATATTATACTTATATTATTTATAAATACATATTATGTATATAAATACATATTGTGTATATATATATATATATATATATATATATATATATATATATATATATATAAATATATGTATGTATGTATATTTGTATTATATGTAGAATATTAAATATTTAATATATATTGTGTTTATATATATATTTCTGTGATTTAGTATATTATATGTAATATAATATTATTGTTATATCATATATTTGTATTTAAATACCTAGTATGTATATGTATATATATATATATATATGTATGTACATATATATTTAATATACATTTTATGATATTTTGTGTATATATAATTATGTGTGTATTTTGTGTAATTATTTTATTTAGTGCAATAAATATATGTATTGTATACATTTATATATATATTAAAATATATTGTGTACATAGTATATCAATACGGGTATATATCTATAAATATATATATATATATATATATATATATATATATATATATATATATATATATATATATATATATATATATATATATATATATATATATATATATATATATATATATATATATATACTTGTGAATATTAAAATGTGTATGAATATATATATATATATCTAAATATATATATAATTATGTTATGTATATTTATTTATGTACAAAATTACTATTTAAATGCAAATAAATATGATTGTGAATATTTATTTGTGCACATAAATTATATTTAAATATATATTTATGTGTAAATATATGAATTTATGATTATTACCAATTGTGTACATATATTTAATATGTGTATTATTGGAGTATTACTAAATAATATATAGGTGCTATTTTTGTACTATTAAACATACATATTATTTTAATATATTTAAATATGTTTTAGTGTACATCTATATATATTTGTAATAGCTATATATAATATACAGTCCAGACCCTGTGTCAGCTATAGTTGCTAGTAGTGTGTCTTAGTCGTGCTATTGTAGCGACTAATATTGTCATTATTATATCATATATAGGACTGCTGGACAGTACAGCCGAGGCATCAGGAGCAGGACTTTGGCTTTCGCAGCTACCCGGGACAGGCAAGTATACCTTGCTGGATTACTGTTTAAATTAAATATTAAATGTTGCAATATACATAAACTGTGCGCGTCCGAGATTGACTCGGGTGCAGTCGACAATGCGTCGATGAGTAGTGTACTTGACCTAGCTGCTAGCTGACTCACCTACTACTGTGAGAATATTTTGATATCTTCCTAGACCGTGACACTTACATGTATCATGATGGTACATTCATTATTGGGATGCGGGTCTGCGTACCCGATTCGCTATCGGTACGTACGACATGCATCACGGACTAGCTTGTATTCTAGAGTAATATAGTTAAATGAGACTTGGCATAAAGATACGGGACACTCACGTCGTGTATTCGACTTGCGTATCTACATTGGGCGGGAAGGACAACTGATAAACGTATGGGATACACACATCGGACTCCGTGGTATCCAAAGGAACCACAGACCCGATGACTTCCTATATTCAGACACCGCGCTCTACGGAGTGTTACAGACGTATATACATTTCATATACCACGCCCCTTAGAGTGTTGGACGTTATATATATACAGATACCTCATTCTTCGGAATGATGGACGTTGCAGATACCACACTCTAGAGGACGTTGGACGTTATGCCTACACCTACCTATACGTTCCGAGGTTGTCCTTACATTGCATTCACTTAGATGGCTAGCACACCCTCTTATTTTTATTCAGTACTATATCTGGCATGCATATTGTATCTTGTTACGTCCCTCTGAGGACCTGGTTATCTTCCAGATCTGGACGAGGCCTATTACCCCACAGTGTACGGGCTAGGTGTGGAGACGAGGTTTGCTCTTGACGAGGAGCTTGAGGTTTTACCATCGGAGTACCCCTGATCATCTTGGTAGGCCTTCCGCCTATGACTGGAGCTCCTTATCTAGTTAGCAGTTGTTTCAGTCACTCTTATTATCAGTACTCTTATTTTAGACTATCAGTACTTTATCTCCAACATTTGTAGTGGGTTTGTTCCCACCGGACATATTTTAGTTGTACTATGTTATTCGACTATGTTCTTATATTCCAGTCTTTCATTTCAGTATTTTACTTGTTGTTTATGGATGAGATTAGACATTGTCTGTTGTTGATATTAGACTTGTTAGATTTAGGACAGCGTAGCACGCTTCGCCAGGATCCATTAAATTGGGATATCCTCGGAGACGTGTCAGCTGGCCAATGCCACGTGGCCTGGTTCCATATATTTTGGGACTGGGGCGTGACAGGCAACCCAACCGAGTCTGACTGGAGATCCCAAGAAGACGGTTCAATGGGTAGGAACAAGCTGGACTTAGGTGACTTTTATGGAACATTGACCCGAGATTAAAATCTTATTCTATAATGCCTAAGTGGCTGTACATGCGTACAATGATTCTCCATCCCTATGGTGACAGTGTTCATGAGTGATATGGTTAGGATGAGTTTTAAAACTCTTAATAGGTCCAAGCTGATATGCAGGGTTGAAACCTATCACCAACCCTTAAGGACTTACCTATATGAGAGATCGTGAAGGTCGCGACTATGGGACAGGGCGATCCCAGACAACTCTCATGAATTTGGATTAGTGCGCATGGCCAACCAAAAGTGCCACCCTTTAGACCCAGAACCTCTAGCGTACTATGTGTGCTATTTTTCTGAATCTGGTAAAAGAAGTCAGATTCAAGGCATAGTCCATCAAGTACTTCTTCACACAAAGACTATAGTCACTAAGTGAGATTCAATGTTGTAGTCCATTCTCATCTATGCATAGTATATACCTGCCCATAAACTCTTTCTTTTAATTTTTTTGTCACTTCTATTTCGGAACATGACCTTTGGGGGGGGGGGGGATTGTTAGCTATGCTTGGGCAAAAGCTCAACTTCCCTTTTTTTCTTTAGTCCCACATCGGTTGGACCACCCCTCCCTTGTTTGTATATATTAGTTCTTCTTCATTGCTCTCTTAAAGATGTTGTGTGGGGACCTCTTGGGCCATATGCGCGCCGCAGCCGCCGCCCGGCTCGGCTCGGTTTGGTTCGGTTCGACGCACAAAACGGGTGCGGGTACGTGCCCACACCTGCGGGCGCCGAATGCCGATCCAATTTTCTCTTCGGGTTCGGGCTGGGATCCAAAAATCCTTTTTGCTCCTATTTAATTATTGAACCATTTTACTCATTCAAATTTTGAAAGTTGAGGCTCTATGTCCAGGTTCATTGAACCTAGTGACAGCTTCTGCAACAACTCATTTGACAGCTTTTTTCCACGTTTTTTTTCTTTTATAATTGCTCCTTAATGGCCTGCTTATGAGCCATTTACTGTCCTGTCCAGTGGCTGTGTCTTGGGACTGCCTATATATTGTTGTCTTCTCCTTCTTCATTTTTTACAGAAAATCTTTCTACGTGAAACCTCTGTCTCTCTCTCTCCCTCTCAAACAATATTCTGTTATCTAAATCCTTTCTCTGGGCAGAGCTAAGTTCGGTCTCTCTCTGAGTTGTGTGCAATAAAGAGAATCCGGTAGTCGGGAGGTTTTACCACTAGGAGCTTCCGAGAAATGTCTGCACATAGACGTCGGATCAACTCTTAGGGCAGTGCTTCGTGCACGACTTTTCCAGAGGGCGGTAACAATTTTTTACTTTCTTTGTTCTCTTATCAATCTCTGAAAAAAAAAAAATATATTATAAATATTAACAACAAAAAGTACCACAAGAGGAGCAACACCAAAGTGCAAGAAAGAGCACAAAGAGCTCAAAGAATGATCACACAAACATTTTTCAAACCTCCTCCTTATATAACCTCATGGGAGGTAGAAGCTTCTCCTACAAGATTGTTTCATCCAAGGTTCAGGTTCATTAATCTTGGAAACTCTAAAAGACAAAAGTCTTTCTCCAAGGTGAATGAACCTTGGGAACATCAACATTCTCTTCTCTTCATTTATAGAGGGACCACCTATCAATTATCTTCTTCCCGACTTAAGTGAAGGTTCCGTCATTCCAGCTGTACTTCTAAAAAAAAAATATTCGTCTTTCGGTAAAGATTTTGTCAATATGTCTGAACTGTTGTCATTGGTATGGATTTTCTTGATCTGAAGTTGCTGACCACCGATTCATCATCGATGGTCAACAAGTACGATGGTTCTAATGACTACTATGTATAGTAAGTGGTTCTAATGACTACTATGTATAGTAAGTAATATTCGTAAGAGGCTTTCTGGATTGTGTTGTTATTGTTGTCCATGACAGAAGAAAAAGAAAGATTTCCCTATAGCCAGCTAGCGCAATTGAGCAGCATATCAGGATTGTAATGGACTAATATGGGCCATCTAGCACACAACTCACCTACTTTCATTTCTTGTTTCAGAGTTCTTCTGTGGTGTTGCATTATACCACTATTGTCATAATTTTTGTGCTAAGCTAAGAAATTGAGCATATGTTCGGATTATTTGTCTTGAGACCAATTCCTTTTTTAACTTCCTGTAGTTTAGAGGCTTCAGATTTGCATTTTCATTTTGATGTTAAGGGTTCAGGAGCGGAAAATATATTCCTACTTTAAGTAATATACGATAAACTATAGTTTCAGCATAGTTATGTGTGCGTAACTTATATATACATATTTAATTTCGGTTAATTATAAAGTCACATCCAAACTTATTCAGGACAGCGTTTATTTTTTTTTTCTTTTACATATTTGCCACCGAAAATTTTTATTCGTGGTTGTCCAAATAATTTTTTTAAGAGTGTCAAAAAATTTGACACTCCTCACCCCAAATAGGACTGTCAAGTCAAAAAAATTGACAGTCCTTCTAATAGCAAGGACTGTTAAATTTTTTGACAGTCCGTTTATATTTAGGACTGTCAAAAGTTCTGACATTTCTAACTATTGGAATGACTATCAAACGACGACAACGACTGGACAGAGACATACGCGAGCAGCAGAGCAACGACGGCGACGAGCAGCGTGGCTGGCGCTAGTGAGCGCCTCCTCCTCCTCCTGCACCTCCACCTTCTCCGGTTCGCCGCACACCGTCACGTCGTAGCTGCACGACGCCAGCAAGCTCTCCCTGTATGTCGAGAACATCACCTTCCTCACCGCATACCCGTGCCCGGCGAGTTGTGCGAGCGAGGCCCGGGGGGGCTGACGTCCTCAAAATAGGCGCCGTCGTAGACGCCGTCGGGGGAGGATTTGGGGATGGTGCGACGGAGGTAGGGTCGGTCGGTCGGCAAGGCGATGGCTGTAGTTGGGACTAGGATTAGGGTTTGGGTTGGAAAAGGAATGTGTGGGCAGCTCATAGTAAATTTTGAATTGTTCTGAATAAAAGTTGTTTCAACCCGAATTAACACCAAATAATGTACCGTTTTGAGCAATTTTTGATATGCCTTTAGAAATAGCCTTAATTTTTTGAAAAGATTGGTTGATATATAAGATCAAGCTAACAAATATTTTCATCCTTGTGATGTTTTTTGTGACCATCTCTACATCCATTCGAATGAAATGAATCTCATCTCATTATGTACGACCTTAGATTGTGTATCATGTATAATTGGGAACAGATAGTTTCAGTTCAGATGTTTTACCAGAAAAATTTCTGAAATGCATATTGCAGTTGATGTTGTAGAACCCAATCTTTGTAAAAGACAAGTATTGTTTGACCCAAATTCTTATGTTTTTTACTTTTTGTGACATTTACATGTTCGAATCATAACTTTGCACTAATACCTTGATCATCTTGAACTCAGTTGATATCTTGACCCATTTTCAGATCAGTCCCCGTCAAATTCAGAACCAAATGTGCAATATGTTGATATACTTGGGCTGGATAGTAATTTATTTGGTATGTTCTAAAGTCCATGGTTTTAATATTTATTGCAATTCTAATATGTCTATACATATTGAATGATGATTTTGGACTGAGAGCTGGATTATTGCAGCAGTATATTTTTCTATAAAATCTATTTAAAATGACACGACAAACGAGATCTGAGATACCGTTGAGTTTGTCAAGGGTTAGAGGATTGAAACATTGAAAAAATATTTATATTATTCCATTCCTATGCATTAGATAATTTGTTACATACTTAAAACTTAAGGACAGTGTCGGACTTTAAATTTTACGACATGAGTCGGACTCTAAAAGTAGCGTCCTCAAAGCTTAATGTTCATATAATAGTTTCTTCCTCAGTTTTTCTATTTCTTGATTTCAATCTTAACAAAAATAACTGTGCAATCAAATGAAATGTGAAAATGCACTCGACAAGATGTAGGAGAGAGTTGTCATAAACTTGGAAATTTTGATTTTTTGTTTACCAAGTACATCATTAAAAAAAATTACGCAGGAAACTGAAACTAGTGTTATAAATTGGTTTTGTTGATTTTATTTATTCTCATCTAAACTATTTTTTGAGGTATTACAGGATATTTCAACAACAATTTATATTTTTTTAATAAAATACAACGCTTACATAATGGATATAAACTTATTCCAGTAGGTCTTTGAGAAACAAACTTCCCTCGTAGTCGCCGACTCCGGCCACTAAATCTACTCGGCAGAAATAATTATAGGTATTAGACAATAATATTTTTTCAATAAATTATAAGTCAATCAAAATAAGACATACCACTAGTTTTTTTAAGAAGAAAAAAATGAACTCAACGGCCACAAGAATCTCTCCAAAATATATGATTTGTTCTAATCTTTCCATGGCTTTTAGTGACTTTAAATCTAGTTTATATTCTTGCCGTGGCTAAATCTATATATTAGATCGATCAATTTATTTTTTTAGCCTAAAACTCAAGGTTCGGAGGCAATTTTTTGGTGTTGTACATATACTATAAAAATTTCTTTGGTTACATACGCTAAAAAAAAAATTGTGCCCTCCAAAAGTTTTGGCCCTGAGATATATGCCTCGCAGGCCACATATTATGTTCAGACATACTTAAGGGGGCATTTGGTACGCGGAATACTATATAGTCGAAAATTGTATATTTTCGTAAATTAAATTATAAGTAATTAAATTTTCTGAAAAATTATATTTTCATGTTTAGTGACTATACAAATATTTACGGAGAAAAAAAGATGAAAATGGAAAAAAATTGAAAGTAAAAACAAATAAAACAAAATAAAACAAAAAAACAAACAAAAAGGGAAAAAAAAAAGGTACAAAAAAGTACAAAAAATTTACTAAAAAAATCAAAAAAAAAAAACCAAAAAATGACCTAAAATGAAAAAAAGACCAGAACCGAAAAAAGAGCAAAAACTAAACAAAAGGATCAAAAATGAAAATAAAATGACCGAAACGACAAAAAGACCAAAAATAACTAAAAAAAACAAAAAAAAAGACTAAAAACGACTAGAAATGACTAAAAATGACAAAAAACCAAAAAATAACTAAAAACAACCACAAAGAATTTTAAAAAAAAATCAAAAATGACATAAAAATCAATCCCTGCTTTATAGAATCAAAGCGGAATCCATACATGTTTTAAAGAAAATGGAGTAGATCTCTTTCTTTCTTTCTTTCTTTCTTTCTTTCAGAACCTCTTTCTGTGATTTTTCTCGCTGTCTTACTAAGTCCCCAGTGTAAATAAGGAATAACGAAGCATAGGAGACTAAAACGACTAGAAACCACAAAAAATAAAAAAAATAAAAAAATGACTAAAAACAACCACAAACAACATTTAAAAAAAAAAAAAATCAAAAACGACAAAAAAAATCAAAACGACCAAAAAGGCCAAAATTAATAAAATTTTATAAAAATTGACTAAAAACGATAAAAATGATAAAAACGACTAAAAAAGATTAAAACGACTAAAAATGATCAAAAAGACCAAAAACGACTAAAAACGATAATGACTAAAAACGATCGAAAATGACTAAAAATGAAAAAATATCGACAAAACGACAAAAATGACAAAAAAAGACTAAAACGACAAAAAAAAATGATAAAAACGAATACAAATGATAAAAAAGACTAAAAAGACAAAAAATAACCAAAAAGATATTAAAAAACGGACTAAAAACGATAAAAAAGAGATTAAAAACGATCAAAAATCGACCAAAAATGACTAAGAATGATCAAAAACGTCAAAAAAGATAAAAAATGACAAAAAAAAAATCAAAAAAGAAAAAGGATCAAAAAGGATCAAAAAGAAAAGAAAAAATAACTTAAACAAATTTCTTTTTTGTCTCGGCAAAAAAAATTATACCCACATGTTTTTAAAGAATATGAGTATCATGTTTAGTAAGTAAATTATTTACTCTGGTATTCATAATTTTCGAAAGTAATTTTTTTATAGCCTAAATTTTTTTCCAAAAAAAAAAAAAATTATTACCGCATACCAAATGCCCACAAAAGTAAAAAAAAAAATCGATTTTTTTAAAAAAAAGTAACATATTTTTGCATAATTGCGAAAAAGGGGAGAAGTTTTGACAATTGGCAGTTAGGGGGAGAACTCACCAACTGAGTTGGCGGGGGATCAAAGGGCTCGCCAACTGAGTTGGCGAGCTAGGTGTGTTGGAGGCAGAGCCCGCCAACTTAGTTGGCGAGTGAGGGGGAGGAAAGTAATTTTTGGCCGTTGGCTTCTCGGGATAGGGGCGGAGAGGAATTATAGCCGTTGAGGGTTGGGGGGAGGATTATAGCCGTTGCGCGAAGGCTATTACAAACTTCTATATATTTTCTATCTCAACCAAATCATCCAACACTCTCACTCTCTTTCCTCTAGCAAAGCCCCCAGCACTCTCTCTGTCTCCCTGTCTCTCTGCCTCTAGCAAAGCTTCCAACACTAAAAAAATATTCCGCCTGCAGCCAAAGTTCATCTGAGTTTCTTGTAGCAAAAGTTCTCAACCGTCATGGATCGTAGCGTAAGAATTGTATGCTCGCACGTCGGAAAAGTAAATGGGTTAAATTACGAAGGAGGGGAAAGCCAAAAATTTTCAACTTATCCGAATATTAGTTTTGAAAATATACGTAATAATATTATTGAACGTTGTTCCATTCATTATGATTTTATTCTGAAGTCTATTTTTGGTTCGAATTATTTTTTGATAGATAGTGAAGATGCATAAAATCATATTCTTGAGATTAATTCAAAATTACGGTATATAAAAATATATGTTATTAAAGTAGCAGCAACATTAGATGATAGAAATAGTGAATATTTTTCTGAATACCAGCATGTTAGTTCGGGTGCTAGTTCTTCTCAACAAATTGTTTCATTTTTCCAAGAAGGTCATTAATCAGATGAATCTAACCATGATGATGATAGTGGCAACGACGATGGAAATATTGATGATTTAGTTGAAAATATAGATTATACAGTAGATGATGATGTTGTAAAAGCTATCACTGATGAAGTATTTAAGGGACAATCATTTTCTAGCTATTCTCACTTTAGAAGCTTTTTTAAGTAATTTAGCAATTAAATATAATTTTAGTTGTTCAGCTAGTGTTATGAATAATGCTCGTGGAATTATATATAGTTGTGATCAACCGAATTGTAATTGGAGAGTATATGTCAAATCGATTGGAAATGGCGATATAGTTAAAGTTAGTACATTAGAAAATTGTCATTCTTATTTAGGGAGACTTAATACAGGACGTCATCGACTAGCTACTGCTGCATGGATTAAGACCATGATAATTGCCATTATTAGAGATAACCAGTCATATAGTCCATCATAAATTGTTAAAGATATATATAGGGAGCAACGTATACAAGTTAGTTATTCCAAAGTCTGGAGAGCCCGAGAGACGGCATTAGCTAAATTTAATGGTAGTTTTGATGAGGCATACACTAGTCTTGAGGAGTATTATTATAGAATTATGGAGACAAATTCAGGTAGTACATGTTTTATTAAAACTGTCAAAAACAATAGGTTTCAAATTTTTTTTATTTATTTTAAGTCATGTATTGACGGATTTTTAAGGGGCTGTTTACCGGTTATTAATACTGATGCTACATTTCTTTCGTCTAAATATCAAGGTATCTTATTTATTGCTTGTGCTCACGATACTAACTATCAATTATATCCTAAAGCTTATGTTGTTGTTGAATGTGAGAATAGTGATTATTGGTCTTGGTTTTTAAACTCTCTTAAAATATCTTTTGAAAGTTATTTTAATGATTGGAGTACAATTTCATTTATATCTGATAAGCAAAAAGGATTAATAAATGCTCTTCGTGCTATTTTTCCTGCATCTTCTCATTTTTTTTGTATTAAGCATTTTAAACAAAACATGAAAAAAGTTACGAAAGAACCAGTATTTCAACACTTGTAGACTCGCTTGCTAGATCATATAATGAAACAGATGCAGAGAGTATGTTTGATATAATTAAAGCCGAGAACATAAAGTTATACAATTGGCTTATTTGTGTAAATGATGAAAGTCGTCGATTTGAACATTGGATAACAACGTATGCTACTTATTCTAGATTAGATATTAACACTTCTAATCTTGCTGAATGTTTCAATAGTTGGATTAAGAAATTACGAGATAAGCCAATAACAATATTTTTCGATGGTATTAGAGCCAAGATTATTACACTTCATGACAATCGTAGAAAGAATGCTGAAAATATAGACACAGATTATTGTCCGAAGATGTTAAGGACTATCGCTTGTATTATCAAAGAAGAATCGCCTAAAAATATTAGCTATTGATAGTTATAAGTTTGAAATAATAGACCGTGCAACAAGTAGAACCTATATTGTAAATATAACCAAAAGATCTTGTACATGTTTTAGATGATACCATACTTATATACCATGTATACATGCTTGTTTTGTTTGTAGATATTGAAATATTTGTATTGATAGTTTTTATCTTACAATATTTTCGACGGAGACCTTGAGAAGTGTATACGCACCAAAAATGGAGCCAATTCCAGTTTTCTACAAGATCCAAGCTCTTTGGTTAGAGAAAAAATTGGAGTACCAGATGTAAGACGCAAAGCCGGAAGACCAAAGAAGAACCGCATCAAACCCCGGGATTCATCGACGAGAAATCTTCGTTGCAGTAATTGTGGTACGATGGGACACAACCGAAGAAGATGTACTAGTCAACCGAGAAAGTAAAATAGAATTGTTCAATACAAACTTAAAAATATTGTAATAGTGAGTCTGATAATGAAAGTTGATAAACATTGCAATCAAACATTGTTACAAATCATACAAATATTGTAATCAAACATTATTACAAATCATCTACTCATCCTCCTCCTCGTCTTGCTGAGTTTGGATAGGCAGCGGTGCTGATGGAGTCAAAAAAAACTGTGTAGTTATCTGGTAGCTTTCATCTCCAACAGTCTCGTGACTAGGGCCTGCTCCAGCATACTGGTCACTAGGGCCCACTCCAGCATACTGGTGACTCGGGCCCGCTCCAGCATACTGGTGACTCGGGCCCGCTACAACATACTGGTGACTCGGGCCAATTCCATCATACTGGTGACTAGGGCCAGCTCCAGCAAAGTATTGGGAAATATCTCCAGCATACTGGTGACTCAGGCTCGCTCCAGCATATTGGTGAATAGGTCCCTCTGCACTATCCCTCCTATGACAACGAGAGTGTCTCTGTCGTACAAAGCCGGTTGGATATTCTGGTGGAAGACGTGATTGTACTGGAGGCATTTCAAGTTTTCGCCCAATACCCAGATGATCAACACGAGTCACAAGTTCCTCCATAAGAAATCGACTTTGTAGGGGAAGGTTTATCTCAGGTTGTTGCAAATATTGTTGGTATACACCACTCTGAAATATGAAAGATGTAAATTAATTTTTTAATCATATCTATATATATATAATTTTTAAAGTGTAATAAAGTCAAACCAAATTATGAATGCCATCGACAAAAGCACGCAAAGTAGAATCATCTACGGATCTACTCTTGAACCTTTGCTCCTCATATTGGTATACTCGGTTGCTCATAAGAGGGCATCCCTACCATTGCCTATAGCCCAGGTTATCAATGTCTACATAATATAAACAAAATTTTAGCAAACTATTTATACTAAATCAATACGAATAATGAGTAACTTAGAACTTACATTCCTCAGCAGATCTTAGTCCAGGAGAGATGTCCCTCACACTATAATTCTCGAACCGATTATTCCAATCAACAACGAGACCAATGATTCATTGTATTGCATTTTTTGCCTCATAACCGACAGTCGGTGGATCATCAGGAATTATTTGACTCATCTCGAATTATTGAAGAACATGGTCTGCCGGATGGTACATGGTGAATCGATCATATATAATATAAGATCTGTGTAAACTAAACGAATATGATATCCTTTTAATTTCTGGAGCATCATCTTCACATGTGTAAGGTAACCAGGTAACCTATTTAATGACATTGTATCAAATAGATATGATATTTATCTACGATCAAAATTGTAATAATTTAAAGATATTTATCAGATATTTAAATAATTACCTCATGATACTGCAGTGTATCAAATTAGCTACGATAAATTGATACACTCCTATATTGGTAGTGTTGATAATCCACTACATCTGTGGGCCATCGCATAGCAACCAAAAAGACTCCAACATCAATGAGAATGCTAGTAACAGGCCTACCAATATAAAAGTGCTCGTAGGACCAGAACTATAAAACAAAAATATGATATTAGTACAAACAAAATTTGTATTCTAATCTAACTAATTTAAGTCTTTCATTCATACCTGAATCAGTGAAATATATCCACAAATACTCTTGCGACTGGATCTCACAAATTCTGTCAAATTTGCGTATAAAAATGCTAGAGTAGCAGCTCCCCATGCATGTTGAGTAGGTTTTGTCAAATCATCCAAGAATGGTAGAAGCTGCACATTACCATATTTTTTGATGCATCAAAAAATAGAATTGTACCACATAAACAGAGCAAATATGCTCTAGTGCAACGAATGAACTGAAAATATTAAGTGTTATATAAATATTAAATTAAGTCATAGACAAATCTTACTAATTAAAATACATACCCGTATTTTATCTACATCAATCACCTCGTCAATAGTATGATATAGGTCGATGAAGTTGCCACGAAGCCATGTAAACTTCACAAAATTGTCGTCTTTTATACCAGATGGAGGGGTAACACCGAGATACCTTCTGATCAGATCAGATCCCTTTAAGTGCGGATTAAAATATATAGCGTCATCTTTAATAGGTAACCCTAGTATATTTGCCACATCAAATAGGGTGATCGTCATCTCGCCGAATGGGAGTTAGAAAGTGTTGCGTTCAGGCCACCAACGCTCCGCAAGACTTACAACTAGATAAAGATCGTGGATTAAATATCTAACACGATCTATATAGTAGAATCCAAAGGATTCCACCAAACTCTTTTGGACAGAATTTAGCTCCCACGAACGATAGTTTCTTTCGTTCCGCCAATGTACATGGATCCGGGTTCCTAAACCAAGATCATGGTCGTATAACTATAAGAAATATATATATCATATTTTGTGTGTAAATTACTTAACTTGAAAACTTATAATTTAAAAAATTACCTCTCTAGTAAATATCCGACTAGATATGTGGTCTTCACGTTGCTTAATAATAAGGTCGGTAGTCGGTCCACCGGAAATATGACCGTCATTTTGGTTAGCCATCTACAAAAAAATTAACTGTGATCATTTACGATTAAAATATAATAAGTCTGTCAACGATTTAAAAATTATCACAAATAATATGTTTACTTACATTAGATTTTTGGGCTATTTTTTTCAGTTGATCTTGCTGCTTGCAGACAAGGAATGTCATACCCCAGTCCCAAAATACGTAGGACTAGGAATACGTAAGTATGCCAGCCGTATGTATATGGCAACTCCAATATATAGATACCATAATACACACGTATGCTGTAATATGAATATTAATTCACATGTGGTAAATATATTGTCACAAGTCACAGAAAATACTAATCTCATCCACAGAACAAGTCATAATAAAGAAATAACTAAACCAAGGTAATGAGTCTGAATAATCCAAAATAATTGTCGGATGAAGACAAATCCACTACCAATGACTATATCAAAACTAAAATGAGAGAGGAGGACAAAACTCCAATATAAAATAAGATGATGGTAGAAGAGTATCAACTAAGAGATCCATCGCTAGAGATAATCAAGGATGCTCAGAAGGTAATACCTCCTCGGCAGAAAATAATGCGTCAGGTCCTGGCCCGTACTCCTACGGATACTCCTGATCGTCTATACCTGGCAAGGGACCAGATTCTCAAAGGAACGTAACAAGATACAGAAAATAGCATGCCAATTGAATACAGTAAAACATGCATAATAGACAAAAAATATATAAGTACGATATACTAGACAATCTATATGATTATGCATAATGAGGATAACTTTTTGACGTATGGGCATGTGTAGGCTACTCTAAAACACATCTATCTCACAACTCACACACACGTCCATCTACACCAAAAGCCGTCATACCTCGAGGGTAGCGACCATCGCGACACCAGAAATCGACATATCTCAAGGGTAGCCACCATCGTGACACAACTACCGTAGTGCGTTCTAGTACTACGGTTTACCAGAGTGGGTAGCCCATACGCCTACTGACTGTCCTACCCTCCCATGATGCTATGTATCAAGTGTGTGTCAACATATATAATATATAATTATGACTGAAAGAAAATATAAATATAATGAATATATAATAATATGATAAGCATGCAAAGTACTGTAAGCAATTTGGCAAGGTATACTTGCCTGGCAAGAGAGCTGCGTAGTGTAAGCGTCCAGACGTCAAGCACAAGGGATCAAAAACTATGGCATCCGAATGAACGTCTCCGGATGCTGAAATGAACATCACCAATATTCCCAGAATAAGTGAGAGAGTCAAAAAAGTCTACCCTTTCGTCCAATTTGGACACAGGGGCAAAACGGTAATTTTGGGTCAAAGCGTGGCCCATCCGTGGCCCACTTTGTATCGAAATACGTGTCATAGCTAAAGGTCTCTAAATAGGATAAATTATAGGTCAAACAAATTCTAAACGTCGTTACGAACTCAATGCTATGTCCAATTTTGGATTCCGGTGAGCCGATCACAAATTCGCCCTTCAAATCAAACCGTGGGACCCGTGAATGGGCGACTGGGTCAACTGTCTCAGAATCGCGTGAAACTTGGATTACTGGACCAGCGTGATATCACGAATCCATTGGTGCAAGTTTTGTCGTATTCTGACTAGCGTACACAAAGTGGGGTAGTATTTTATAAAAGTCACGATATAGGGACTTTTTACGGATACGGGTTGATTCCGACGCGCATACACGTCCGAATCAACTTTCATGAAAGCCCATACGTTAGGATATATCATACGCGCCATTCGATGTAATTGGTACACGACGAGACAGTCCCGTTTGGCGGGGCGCACTCCGTATCACAAAATTTTAATGTTTTAAAAATGAGTTTTTCTGAGATTTCTATCTGATTTATCTATGGTTCTAACACAAAATAAAATAAACTAATTAACAGGAAATGATCTTGGTTATATAGGCTTTATACAGCAAAAAGTAGATTTTAATTTGGATGTCTATGTTGAAAGATATTAGCCTCGAAATATAGGTCGTTGGGACAATTTTATAACAATTTAAAATATGGATTTTTTCTCAACTTAGCTTCGATTTCTACCTAGTTTATAATGCTGCTCAATTGAAACTAATTGATGGAGTTTAAAGAGGGATAGGTTGTGATCATACCGACTAAGACGGATCAGAAAACGATCGAGAGATGAGAAGGAAAACGACGCGCGAAGGGGTGGTCATCGCTGCCTGTAGCTGTTGCGGTTGCCGTGCGGTTGCTGTCACGACCGTCGCTGGCGGCTCTCCGATGGCGGCGGGGGTGCAGGCGACTCTCCGACGGTGGCGCAGGGGTGCAGGAGTCGGGGTCGGCGCTGGGGTGTAGAAGTCGGGGATTAGGGTTAGGTGTATATAATGTATGTATATATATAGACGGGAGCGAGAGAGAGATGATTCCTGGGCCGCGCGGGGGGGGGGGGGGATTAGCTGCGGGTGGGTGAGTTGGTGTTTAGGGATATGATTAGATTAGATGATGGGGTTTAGATTTAAGAGTTAGTTTAGGGTTTAAAAACTTTCTTTTTTCTTTCTGTTCTTTTTCTTTTTCTTTTTTTTTGTATTATTATTACTATTACTATTACTTATTATTATTATCATCATTATTATTATTATTATTAACTAAATATTATTAATAACTATATATTATTTACATATATATATTTACATATATTGATGGGGTTATAAATCAAAAAAAAAATTATTTTGTGGAATAATTTTAAATGAGTATTTATCTATGTAACTAAATCAATAAAATTTATTTTTTTCTAATTAACTATAAAAATATTCCAAAGGAATTTAATAATTTAATAAAAATATTTAAAATAAAATATTTTTTAGGGGGTTTACAGGGAAGTGGGGGGGAGGAGAGTGATGTCAGGAGAGGAGGGTGTTGTGCGAGTGTGGTTTACATATATTGATAGGGACTTTATTTGAAAAAATCCAAAAAAAAATTCTCTTTTTGCAGTGTCTATCTTCGCAGTGGAGAGTATGCCATAGTTACAACCTGTCGGTACTTTTTAAGCTGAAGGTTACACGTCCATCATGTTAGATTAGCACAACGATTAGTGGATTTATGTTAGATTAGCACAACGATTAGTGGATTTTTAATTTTGTCATATCCAAGGGTGAAGCTACCTTAGGGCACAGGTGGATTGGAGCCCATCCTAGATTTTTTTTATGTTTTTTTCATGAGTCCTAGTATTAGAAAAGAACTTCAAAATGCCAGTTGACATTGTGTAATCCCAGTATTAGCTCTGTTTCATTGTGTAATCCCAGTTGACATTCTTCTCAATGTTGATCTTCTCTGAAATAGTTAATTAGTGCACTAAGGAGGATAGTACAGATAGAATTAAGCTAATGCATCACTAAATCTAGCTAGTGGCATAATCACCTAACTAATCCAGTAGGTATAGCAATATAATGCTATAGTTTTTTAGAGATGACCAAGAATGTGCACATCTATTAATTATACTTTCCCTTCAATACGATGTGCCAACATGACAAAGGTACGACATATCTAATCAAAGATAAATTTCTTGATAGAAACATTTCAATATAATGGATGGGGTTTTTCCATTTTAAACATTTCTGAAGTGATCTTCTGGTTTTCCTCCTTGGGAGTGCCTAATTGTAATTGGTTTTGACTTCTTGGCGAGGTACAGTAACGGTATTGAAAATTCGAATCAATATCGAAACATAGGATCCTATGATTTTCGGTATTTACGGTATAGACAGTTTCAGGCACTACTAGAATTCGGCCAAATAATGAGGTTTTTAGCGACGACAAAATCAAACGTCGCTAAACTTAGCGACGTTACTATAAAATATCGTAATACATCGTTGTGAACGACGTTTGGCGACATCCAGCGATTACCATTAGTAATAAGGAAACAAACGCCGCCAGGCGCCGCTGGACGTCGCTAATTTTTTACTTACAGCGACGTTTAACAACGTCATGTCATTTATGTCACAGTATTTTAAAACTCAGCGACATAAATTAAAGATGTCGCTAAAGATTTCAATATAGGGTTTGGGTTTTCATTTTCTCCCGTCATTTCGTTCCTCCCAAATTCATGGTTTGCTTTCACCCCCCCTCCCTCGAGACCCCCCTCGCCCTCGCGACCACCCTTGCCCGTCCTCCCGCCCCGGCGCTGCCCTCGCCTACAGCGCCCCAGCCCCCTCGCCGCCTACTGACGCTCCTCCCCACCCGCTCTTCCTCTCCACAGCTCCAACCGCCACCACTGGTCCTCCTCCCGTCCATCTTGGTAAACCCTAACCCTAACTCTCTCTCTCTCTCTCTCTCTCTCTCTTAGTACAGACACTGACACGTCACAACACATACTGACATTACACACACACACATACTTTCACAGACACATACATGACAAATACGCACATACACACTAACACGGACATGTTTGAGTTGGACATGAACACTGATACATACACACAGTGACATACACAAAGTTGACACAAACACTGACACGATACGGACACACAAACACTAACACTAACACTGACACGAAACTAGGATTATGGCTAGTATCCCGACGACCCCCAAGCTTGTTTTGTTTGATTTCTGCATATTTTTGCAATGTAGACTAGTATGAATGATAGTTCTCATGTATGTTGATGAGAATGAGAAAATTCAAGTTCAATGAGTAACCACATCACCAATAACACCAAGGCAATATTAGGCCTCAAAGTCATTAAGACCCTTCTATGTAGACAGTGCATTGTGTGTGTGTGTGTTCATGTGTGTGTGTGTATGTGTGTGTCAAGTGTATAAGAGTGTCCAAGTGAGAGCTGTGTATGTATATATGTTTGAGTGAGAGATGAGTGAGCTAGTGAGGGTTAATAATCTATATTGATAGATACATAAATAAGGGTATAGAAATATACAATTATAGAAGTAGATATAAATATGTGTTGATTATCAAAAGTGAGTGGCCTAAAGTGTATGTTGGTACCAAGATACTAAGTGTCAAGTATAGTTAGTGTCATGGGTAATTGAATTGTATCCTAGTGTCAAGATACAAGAGAGTATCAATGTGATATTGTATACCATGGTATAGAAATATACAGTTATAGAAGTATGTATAAATGATATGTTTATTTGATGAATGTTTGATAATAAACAAAAGAAATAAAACAAGGTTTATACGAAACCCTCTCTTTGGTTTACAAACAAGAAGTACAATTAATCCTATACGAGGATGTCAAGTACAAATTTTAATCTGGGTAAATATTGCTATAGTAGTCTGATCTGCAGTCGATCACTTTGTCCCTTGGACCACACGATGATGAAGAAGTGCTGTAGAAGACGAAGAAGCTTCAAAGATTACAAAGGATAGTGGATGCTCGATGCCAAAATCGTCGATCACTACTCTCTGTCTGTGCTCTGGATTCTTTTTTCTACGTTCTCCAAGTTTTTGACCTTTTTCCGACCCTTCGACCTTGGACCTCTGTCAATAGAGGTCTCTATTTATAGGGTTTTAGTGACAGTAACCGTCCAGTCGGCGTAGAAGCCGGACAATGGAGAGTGTGGCACTTTTTACGCGACGGTTATAATAACTGCCACCCACGTATAAATGATCTTCTGAATAAGCGTATGAAGCGTGTCCCATTAAGAGATAATGCGTATAACTGCAGCGAAGATCACGACATGCGAGCTACGTAGGTAGCTGTCCCTCGCGTAGAAAAGATTGGCGTAGAAGCCAATAGCTGTCACTATAGCGTAGAAGCCAAATAGTTGTCAAACTAGCGTAGAGGCCAGGTAGGCGTAGAAGCCCAGTTGGCGTAGAAGCCTGATGCTGCATGGATAGGTAGCTAGCGTACAAGATAGCCAATCCTCCTTCCTTGCCTGAGGTCTTGAGCTAATTTTGGACCAAATAGCCTTATTACGCACCAATGCAAAATGTAGCCTGAGTTGAGGTATTCCGGAAAGATAGCATACGGCGTACTCCTTATAGCTGAAAATAGCTCGGTTGGCGTATTCCAAGGAGATAGCGTACAACGTGCTCCCATAGCTGAACATAGCTTGATGGCGTAATGTGCAAAGGTGATGATGTGGACGTATTAGCCGTAATCATGGCTCGTCCAGTCTTTGAAAATATAACCAAATCTCGTGCATTAAATGCAGAGATCTGCCCCCATCCTGCGCATTAACTGCAGAGACGTGCCTCGAGCTCTGTACAAAGAGCAGCTTTTGACGTGACAGTCCGTTTGTCTTCTGCGGAGCGTAAAAGCTCATATCTGCCTGTGTAAAACTAGGCAGCGTATTCCCTTGTATGCGTAAAAGCAGTTTATACCAAGAAAATGTCACTAAATGATGGTTTGGGTCTTTGTGCCGCACCATCATTACATCCGTCGTCTGGATAGTCGTGCAGTACTCTTTGTCAGGAGTCAGGTTCACTGCATGATCTGACAGGTTCATTCGAGGAATACTAAGCATTCCTCGTACACTTCCATGCTGCATTAAAAGCGGATGAGTATTACGCCATAAAGGTGATGTAACATCCCTTTTACGCTTAAGCAGTCTGAACACACTGCATTACACGGGTTATTTTGGAGCTATGTTTTACGTTGTACTAGCGATAAAGCTCTGTTTGTACGCCGATGGCTCTGAAGTCACGTATTACGCCACACAGCACTGAAATACTACGTATAGCTCTGCAACGTATTTTTCATGCTTCTACAAGACCCCCTTCAAAGTTTTCAAATTCTTCATAATTTGAAACGCTTTGAATGAAGCATGAAACTGTCAAGTCTGACCCGTTACTCGAGGCTAATTTCTTAGCGGATTTTTGGAGATTTGTTGGGATTCGGTGTGTTCTCTTTTGCCTATGTAAAGGCTGAGGAGCTAACCTGTTCTTCCCACATTTCCTTCACCCCACAGAGATGATTGCCGGAGTTCGTCGGGTCGACTTGAGGAAGAAGAAGACCATATTCTTCCAGCATGCAAGGAGCCAAAAAAGAAGGCATCTTCGAGCAAATGTCCTCTGCAACGATGGATCATGGAAGGATATCATAGCTTCCTTTGCTCGGGATAATCAGCAACTTCATATGGCGATTCGTCCAGGAGAGAGAAAGGGTCACATTCGACCATACATCTTGCAAGTTGTATTTTTTCCCGTCGTTCGTAGACGAGGGCAGACAAACTAGCCCTGTCTTTGAGTATTGAGTTGGGTCACATGACATTCTTTCGTTAAGGTTTTGCTGAATGTAAATCTATTCAGAGTTAACACGAACATGAAAGAATATAATCCTACTAAATTTGTATACTAAGCACTATCAGAGGTATCATTAACATGATATGTTTACAAATTAGTTAAGGATATCTATTCGGAGGTCACATGAACCTGATAGAATATGATCCAGCTAACCTTTTTGCATGGTATCGTCAGAATAAGATCTTCGTCATACTCCGTTAAACGAAGGAGATCAAAGTATAGTACTTCTTGTAAGCGCCAATAGCAATCATATAAGGGTTCTCCATTTCTTTATGATTATTTGCACAAATTGGACATCGTACTAGAGGTAATATAGACGTAGTACGATACCGTATTTGTTAAGGACATCCCACTGGAGGATTTTTTAGTGGACCTATTACTTTTTGCGCACATTAGTGCAAGTAATAGGTTTGAGACAAATCCTGACAGAGGTAATATAGACGTGATAAAATTTGACTCTGTAGGGATGATAGAGACTGACTCTTTCTTCGTTGGAAAAATGAGGATAGTTTAGAGGTAATATGGACATGACATTTCATTTTTCCATTGCGGGCATTCCACAGGGGAATTTTTGTGGACCTATCATTTGTTGCGCACGAGAGTGCAAATAATAGGTTTGGGACAAGCCCTGCCAGAGGTAATATGAACATGGCAGTTTTTGTGGACTCAACACCACTGGTGTACTTAGAGTTAAGTACGGGCGTTAAGGTAAGATGACAACCGATATCAGAGGTAATATGAGCATGATAATCGATAGCCGAAAACTCAAAAAGTTTGTTCAGAGATAATATGAACATGACAAACTTTTGGATTGTGACTCCATTGGGGATGGAGATATATATCTGCTCAGAGGTTATATGGACATGGCAGTTTTTGTGGACTTAACACCACTGGCGTACTTAGAGTTAAGTACGGGTGCTAAGTTAAGGTGAAAACCGATATCAGAGGTAATATGAACATGATAATCGATAGCCGAAAACTCGAAAAGTTTGTTCAGAGGTAATATGAACATGATAAACTCTCTGGGGAAAGAAATGAAATATTTGGATAATAGTTCAGAGGTAATATGGACGTGAACTTATGTCCAAAAAATTTACTATGGAGTGATTTTCTTGAGTGAGGATAGTCCTGAAGAATCCACTAGGGAAACTTTAGGGACTCATCATCAGGTATATTCCTGAGGGGGCAAATTGTCACGTAAAAGTGAAATCAATTTGCAGTGATCATCCCTTCGTTTACAGATGCAAAGTGATGACTTTGGCGTCGATTAACTCCTGGATTCTCCTTTTTAGTACGTAGCACGCCCTTGTAGGGTGATGAATGTACCGATAAAAGAGACAATAATCTGGGTCATTACCAGCCCTCTCAGGATATCTGATGTTGGGTAGCCGAAGTTTGTGTTCCTTCATCAATATATTGAAGATTTTAATGATGTCATCTTCATTGAAGGAGAAAGTCCCTTTTGGTCTTCGGGCTCTCGATGCCTGAGTTTTACGGTCTTCCGGAAAGATCGTCATCGTCGCATCTTCTTCGGATTCCGAGGGAATTCTACCCCCAGCTTTGGATGCTGCCCTGTTTTGTCGAGGTAGGCTACCCCCAGACATGTCGTGGCGTTTGCCCACAGAAGCTGATTTAGAATATCCTGCCTCAGACTCTCGAGGTTGTGAGTTTGCAGAAGATGCTGTATACCCCAACCCAAAACGAGTTTGTTGACAGTAAGGATTACTATGCAACGGTGTTCGTCTGTCTTTTCCATTGTTGAGGCCTTGTTTCAACTTTAAATCATAACCCATGCTTTGTATAATCTTTAAATCTTGTGGGCTATATCTGTGGGTTTGCATTTTTCCAGCATCAGATTCGCGAGATTCTTCTTGTACAATCGGACTGTTCCGCATGCACCCGAAGACTATTGGATGCTGGTCATCGCGAGTTGGGGAAACAATAAAGATAAAATCTTCATGTGGCCCACATGTCATGACGACATTAGATGTTGATGCATCTTCCCACATGATCTCCCCACGTTTGACAGTCAGGGGAAATAAAACCTGTTTATGACTCCTGTCTTTGCATTTCTGGATCAGAAATTCACGCAAGTCAGGAGTATTAACGGAAGAAGTAGAGGAATAAGGTTTGTTCCTCCCTTTTACATTAGTTGGAATACGGATATTGGGCACCCCAACCCTTTCCCTGCCGTAGAAATACAGCAGTTCAGCCATATGAGCAGCACATGATCCCCGAGGAGCGTATCTATCCGCAAACTGGGCCTTCTTTACGCCGAAGGGCTTCTCCTGGCATAATTTGGAATTCTGCTCAAGTTGGCGTAAAAATGAGGAATTCCTCAATCGGCTGTCAGCGTTCCGCGTGATCTGAAGAGCGGGCAGACTCCTCTCTTGATGGCGTACAATCCGAGAAGTCGGGAAATTTGCCACTTGTTTTTCCTTGCGGAGATTACTGGGACTCTCTGCCTCCTTTTGAGTGAGGGTGATATTTTTACGCGCGGAGCGTATTTGAATTTTCTGACTTGGCGATGAGGCATTATCAGAAATTCTGTCTGCCACATCACGGACGGGAGACAGTTTTACGTGCGGAGCATGAAGTAGACTTCTGGACTAGCACTGAGGCATTACCAGAAGTTTTGTCTGCCACATCACGGACGGAAGACAGAGTTTTACGCGCGGAGCCGAAGTAGACTTCTGGACTAGCACTGAGGCATTGCCAAAAGTCTTGTCTGCCATGTCACGGACGAAAGACAGAGTTTTACGCGCGGAGCGCGAAGGTTGCGCAGCTACAACCTGGTTGGTCGGAGAGATCAGAGAGTCGGCAGGAACGGTAGGGGATATCCGGGGCATCCACACTTTACGCAGTTTCCTGTTGTCTTGGACAGATAGAGAGTGAGAGCTAACCCCTGCTCGAAGCATATCTTCATAGGCGGATTGGTCGAACTGGACGACCAAAGTCTTCTTCATTGATCCTACTGCATCATGTTGAGCAATTGCTTTCTCGTCAGGTAAGAAAGAGGTCCCCAGTAGAGTCGCCATCTTGTGTTTGATAATAAACGACAGAAATAAAATAAGGTTTATACGAAACCCTCTCTTTGGTTTACAAACAAGAAGTACAATTAATCCTATACGAGGATGTCAAGTACAAATTTTAATCTGGGTAAATATTGCTATAGGAGTCTGATCTGCAGTCGATCACTTTGTCCCTTGGACCACACGATGATGAAGAAGTGCTGTAGAAGACGGAGAAGCTTCAAAGATTGCAAAGGAGAGTGGATGCTCGATGCCAAAATTGTCGATCACTACTCTCTGTATGTGCTCTGGATTTTTCTTTCTACGTTCTCCAAGTTTTTGACCTTTTTCCGACCCTTCGACCTTGGACCTCTGTCAATAGAGGTATCTATTTATAGGATTTTAGTGACAATAACCGTCCAGTCGGCGTAGAAGCCGGACAATGGAGAGTGTGGCACTTTTTACGCGGCGGTTATAATAACTGCCACCCACGTATAAATGATCTTCTGAATAAGCGTGTGATGCGTATCCCATTAAGAGATAATGCGTATAACTGCTGCGAAGATCACGGCATGCGAGCCACGTAGCTAGCTGTCCCTCGCGTAGAAAAGGTTGGCGTAGAAGCCAATAGCTGTCACCATGGCGTAGAAGCCCAATAGTTGTCAAACTGGCGTAGAAGCCCAGTAGGCGTAGAAGCCTGATGCTGCATGGATAGGTAGCTAGCGTACAAGATAGCCGATCCTCCTTCCTTGCCTAAGGTCTTGAGCTAATTCTGGACCAAATAGCCTTATTATGCACCAATGCAAAATGTAGCCTGAGTTGGCGTATTCCGGGGAGATAGCATACGGCGTACTCCTTATAGCTAAAAATAGCCCGGTTGGCGTATTCCAAGGAGATAGCGTACAACATGCTCCCATAGCTGAATATAGCCTGATGGCGTAATGTGCAAAGGTGATGATGTGGACGTATTAGCCGTAATCATGGCTCGCCCAGTTTTTGAAAATATAACCAAATTTCATGCATTAAATGCAGAGATCTGCCCCCATCCTGCGCATTAACTGCAGAGACGTGCCTCGAGCTTTGTACGAAGAGCAGCTTTTGATGTGGCAGTTCGTTTGTCTTCTGCGGAGCGTAAAAGCTCACATCTGCCTGTGTAAAACTAGGCAGTGTATTCCCTTGTATGCGTAAAAACAGTTTATACCAAGAAAATGTCACTAAACAATGGTTTGGGTCTCTGTGCCGCACCATCTTTACAGTCGTCGTCTGGATAGTCGTGCAGTACTCTTTATCAGGAGTCAGGTTCACTGCATGATCTGACAGGTTCATTCGAGAAATACGAAGCGTTCCTCGTACACTTCCATACTGTATTAAAAGCGGATGAGTTTTACGCCATAAAGGCGATGTAACAACCTTTTTACGCGGAAGCTGTCTGAACACACTGCATTACGCGGGTTGTTTTGGAGCTATGTTTTACGCTGTACTAGCGATAAAGCTCTGTTTGTACGCCGATGGCTCTGAAGTCACGTATTACGCCACACAGCACTGAAATACTGCGTATAGCTCTACAGCGTATTTTTCATGCTTCTACAATGAACATAGTTGTTACTTTGATGTCTACTCATGAATCACGATATGGATACTCACGCATGACAACTCGAATACTCACTCATCAATCAGAGTTATTACTTTAATGAATATGTATATCCATCTTTGCATCCATTTGGATAATATACTTGAACGATGTCTATTCATCTTTGTAGAATTATCTAAAAATGGATCTGAATTTGTCACGCCCCAGTCCCAAAATGCCGAGGGACTGAGCACGTGGCAATGGCCAGCAGCACGCACCGATGGACAACCCAATTTAATGGGTCCATCAGGGCATGCTTAAGCTGTAGTCTAACAGTAAGATGTTATAGGTCTTTGGTATTTCTAATCTCATCCACAGAATAAACACAGATTAATGCCAGAAATAATGCAATAGAATAACTAAACAAATCTCAAATAAGATTATCTCGGGAACAATCCGAGAATCAGTCTGTTACATTAAGGAAATAGACAGGAAATAAAATACTGGAAATGAAAATACTGAGTGAATGAAGCCGGTACTCAGGAGAAGTCTTCTGCCACGATCTCGTCCTCAGGTTCCTGTTCTGTTCCGAGAAGTGCTCCTATTCCGTACACCTCGGGGTAGATCTCTTCGGCTATACCTAAGGACATAGTCCATTCCAGGTCCTCAGGGGACATAACAAGGTACAGAAAATACAAGCCAAAATATATTCAGTACAGCAATAATGAAACAGCAGGATAAATATGTAAACTAGCTAAGTGATATGCAAGTGAGAGTTTTAGTCATACTCAGGCTGAGACTACTACAAGATCAGTGTCGAAGAAACCATAGCAGTATTTTCTCGACAGGGCCAGTAAGGTACCAAAGCTCTGTATCAGAGTCTAAGGCACCGCTAGATAACAGTATTTATATTATAATATATTCAGCCTTGATATGATAATACTCTCCCCACCCCATGTAATCTCACGTCACAGTTCCAGAAAATATCAGGTAAAAGTCACGCAAGTTTGAACTAATGCAATGAGTCAGGATATAATCTAAGCATGTAAACTGTATATGTCATGAAAATGTAACCTATACGGAATCACCAGGTATATCTCAGGCAATTCCGTCACATGAATAGTATCAGGTGTCCTGGGTTGAGCAGTTAAACAAGTTTACATATGAATCTAAGTAAAATAACATAACCAGAAATATTCGAGAATTGACAAGCTTTACTTGCCCACTGATGTATAACTAAGTCAAGGAAATAGGTAGCAAAGCTGCAAGTTTTGGCGATGTACACTTGCCTGTGGTTCCGGTTCCAATTGCGGCTCTGACTTCAGCTGAATTTGCAGGCGGTATTCCGGTTGCTGAAATAAATATCACCATCAGATCCAGAAAATATCAATCAGCTAGAAACGCCTGTCATTGGGTCCAATTTGGAGACAAGGACAAAAACGGCAGGTTCGGGTCAAAACGGGGTCCGCATGTGGGCCCGCTTTGCACCGAAAAACGTGTCAGGGTCAAAGGTCTCCAAATTCACCAAACTTAGTGTCAACAGGTCAGGAACGATGATACGAAACCAACAGAACTTCCAGAATTAGATTCCGATGAGCCGATCACAAAATCGCCCGTCGAGCGGGGCCTGTGGGGCCCACGACAGGCGATTTCATCAACGTTCTCAAAATCGAACCAAACTTGGGTCACAGGACCAGCGTATCGCTACGAGTCCGATGGCGTAAGTTTCGTCTCGATCCGACGTATGTACACAAAATTAGGGTGAATTACAGAAAAGTCGAATACGAGGCGATGTCCGCGGATACGCGTTGATTCCGGTGTGCACGCACACCCGAATCAGCTTCCGTAAAATCCTACACGTCCGTATCGACGACGCGCACGAATCTGTAAAGACCGCACGCGACCAAGTCGTCCCGTTTGGCGGGGCGTACTCGGTTCCGGGGTAAAATAGTGTCTGGTTTTTTCTGTTTTTGGATCGCGGTGTGCGATCACCACAGGACGTGATGTCCCGAGCGGTTTGTCCGGGCACCGAGAGGGTCATACAGGCTTCGCAACGCAATTTACGGAATCGAAAACAGAGCTACGAGCAAGAAGTTACACGCACCTGAACGGGGCCCAAAAACTGGGGTCTGAATCGTGTCCGACACGTGTCGGATTCGGGGATTTAGGGTTAGGGTTAGGGCTTGGGATTCCGGCGAGGGGACGGCGACTCTGCGGCCGGGCGGAGACGAAGGGGACCGGGGGCACGCGGCGAGGTGGTGGCCGGGGCTCGCGGCGGCGCTGGAGGCGGCGCGGCGAGCTGCTGCTGCCGGTGTGGTTGCCGTCGACGGGGAGGAAGGAGGAGGACGGGGAGAGGCTGGGCGGAGCTGGGCGGCGTCGACGACGGCTAGGACCGAGCACGGCGGGGAGGCGGTAGCGTGCGGCGTCGGCATGGTGTCTGGCCGGAGAGGGGCTGACGGGGGGGGGATTTAAAGGGAAGAGGAGGCTGGGGGGGCCGAGATAGGCGGGGCGAGGGGGTGGTCGTGGCGAGGTGGCCGGGCGAGGCGCGCGGCGCTCCCGGCGGGCACGGCGGAGGACGCGGGGTAGGGCGGCCAGGTCAGGGAGAGGGGGAACCGGGTACGGACGGGTCGGGTGCGGGTCTGGAGGATCCGACCAGACCCGCTAGGGGGCTGGGCCGGGTTCGTGGGTCGGGCTGGGCTGGGGGAAATGGGCCGGGCCATTATAATAGAAATAATAATAATATTAATAATAATATTAAAAATCAGTAATTAATTTAATAAATAATTAAATAAATAGGTTTAGGTGTTTTAAAAATAGGTCCGGGGCCCAATAAATTCCAGAAAAATTACCCTAAGTCCAGTTTTTTATTTTACACCTAAAAATATTATTTTCATAATATTTTAATATTGTTTATTATTATTTAAAAATCATTTAATAATTAAAACCTGTTTTTAAATTACAGAAAATTCCCAGAAAATTCCAGAAAATTATGAAAAATCCAGTTTTGAAAATTCTGAAAAAATCAGGGGATTTACAGAATTACTACTTGTGTCATCGTTCGTGGATGTAAAACTGTCATCTTGATGACATGTACGGTGTGCGGGATGAATTCATATAGGGGGTGGAATAGTTCCTGTAGTTCGCCAAGGTATTCCCTCAGTACATGGATGGCACCAAAATTAAGTATCCGTGTGTGAGATGCAGCAACTTGAAATATCACTCAAAAGTGGATGTGACATATCATTTGTAGGAATTTTACGCCAAATTACTATTAGTGGACCTCACATGGAGAACTTGTGTCTTTAGTATCATAACCGGAGCCTTATGTGGAGTCGAATATGGATGTCCACGACCAGGCTGATTACGACGACAGGTGCGTGAACATAATTTTTGATGCTGCCTGACCTAGTTTCAATCTGGATAATCATGATGCAGCTGAGGAGGCACCAAATGTCGATGTTGCAAAGTTTATGGAGTTACTGGAGAATGTAAGAACTCTATTATATCCTAGTTGTAAGGATCATTCACCGTTGGAGGTTGTTACAAGATTGTTGAGCATCAAGTCCGATTTTAACATATTATAAGAATATTATAACCGACTGATAGAGTTAATTATAGAGATCTTATCGGAGGGTGCTATGTTGCCTAAAGACTTCTACCGATCTAAGAGAATGGTGAGATCGCTGCGGATGGGATACGAGAAAATCGATGCATGTCGCAACGGGTGCATGTTGTACTACAAAGACGATAGGATGAAGATGTGGGCATATTCTGTGGTACTGATCGCTACAAGGCCACTGGTAGAGGAAGGTCTGTCGGTGCACGAAAGCCTACCGATTTGATGCACTACTTGCCTTTGACGACGTGGTTGCAGAGGTTGTTTGTGGTTAAGGAGACTACAAAAAATATGAGTTGGAATAGGCAAAAAAAGATCGAAGGAGTGTTGGATCATCCATCTGATGGAGAAGCATGGAAGCACTTTGATCGAGAGTATCCATATTTTGCTTGGGATCCGTGTAATGTCAGATTGAGGCTCTCTTCCGACGGTTTTACCCCATTCGGACTTTCGGGCTCCCAATATTCGTGTTGGCCTGTGATCGTCACTCCGTACAATCTACCGCCTTGGATGTAGTGTTCCGTTCCGCGTCGGCACTATGTACAAGAGATATCGATTTGCTGACTCAAAAATGATATCTTTCTTAAGAGCTCTTTGTTGAAGCAGGAGATGACTGATCAAGGTGAGTGGGCAGAACTGCATTCTCTGATTCTTGCACGCCTTAATAATGTATCTGAGTTTTTGAATGCTTGTTTGCTTAAAAAGATAGTTTCATAAGAAGAATGATAGAATCTGCCTTTGCATGCTTAATAAGAGAACTCACGTAGCTTGTCATTGAAACGAACTTGCCTGCTTAACTAAGAGAACTTGAAACGCTTGTCTAAGAGTAAGAGATTGCTTGAACATGTTTCACTATCGCTTGTGTTTCGAGATAACCATATCGTGCTTGAACTTGTTCAGAGAGGGCGGCTAGTCCGCACAGAGATAGATGGTCTGCTAGTTTATCTCATCTGCATCCTAGAGTTTATCTGATAGTGTTTCACGCATTCGCATCGGTCGGACAATGGCTATTGGTGAAGAGCTGAACCTTGGTCACGGCTGCTACAGCGATAGCGGAAATCAACTATTAGTCACAACTGCTAATAGCATCAGATAAAGGAGTCATTGGTTAGCTGGATTACCGCTACCGATCTTGAGTTTCTCGGGGACCGAAAAGCATATAGCTAGTTCATTATGTTGGCTTGATAGAGGATAGTTCCTAGATGGTGCATTGTCCCTAGAGTCTTTGGGTTTATCTCACGAGACACGCTGCACACACCTTGTTAATAGAACAATCGGCTTGCCTTGTGTGCTTGAATGAATCAAATATAAACTCTATTTTCAAAGATGTTTCCAAAAAGAAAGTAATATGACTCCGTTCTTGTGCTGCATGTAACGAACATAGGTAAAACTAGAAAGATCACTAGTAATGTAATATTTTATAACATGATTACTTAGTGTTGGTTTTAGTGAATGCTGCTTCTGTTCAGTTGTTTATACTCACCAGTACTTTATAAGTGCTGATCCACCAACAGTTTGCTTGTTCGCAGGTGCTGGATCGTCCGAGGAAGCGATAGGCGTGCCTCATCCCCAAGACCCGAAAATCTGATTTCGTTTGCCTTGAGTTGCTTTCGTATAAAGGGACATAATATATGGAATGATGCCTTTGTATTCAGAGAACCCGATGCTCGATTTGCCCCGTATACTCAGATGGATAAATGCTTGCAACAATGTCTCCGCTGCTTACTCGATAGATGCGATGATAGCCAAACTTTAACGATGTTGCCTTGTGCGGGCGCAACCCCAGGCTCGTACGGCATCATGTCCCGGTGGCAAACGACTCTACGCCCCGCGGGAGTGCCGAGGCGCGGTGATTCGCGCCCGGCAGGGGCGTCGGTCGGGAGACCTTCGGGACCGGGGCGTGACATTGGATGTGCATGAAGACTCCGTATATGTTCCTAACCGTTATTATCCCGGGTCCGAACAATCCTAAGAGAAATATCGATGTGTATTTACAACCGTTGATAGTTGAGTTGAATCAGCTGTGGGAAGTAGGTGCCAACACGTACGATATTTCTAGAAAGTAAAATTTTCAGATGAGGGAGCACTTATGTGGACCATCACAGACTTTCCGGCCTATGGAATGTTATCGGGATGGAGCACTCATGGCCGTCTCTCATGTTCGTATTGCATGAACCGCACTAAGGCTTTCCGTTTGAAACACGGAGGCAAATTGTCCTTTTTCGATTATCATCGACAATTCCTGCCGACGGATCATCCGTACCGGAGGAACATGAATGCTTTTCTTGTCAGCGTTGTGGATAAGGCCAATCCACCGCCAAGATGGCCCAGATACACGATATGAGTATCAAATTTTTTGATATCAATTTTTTTGGCATCGAAAAACAAATAATTATTAATTTTTTAGAAAATATATTTTATACATTTAGGCATAATTTTAAGTATTTTCAGCGTTATTTTTAAAAAGTTTTGAAATTGAATAAAATTGTAGTGATCCTTGCCGATTTGTTTACATGCGATAGATAACTTTTCTTCTTTTATATGCTTTTACAACCTTACTATGCTTTCACGCCTTTTTGATCGGTCATTTTCGTTCATTTTTTGTTTTGTCGAATTGACCGAAAAAGAGACCTCCAATGTCAATATTGGTCGGTATCGGGTACTGATTGGTGTCGAATCGATCGGAACATGCCAAACTGTATCGGTATCGACCGTATCGGATCGGTATCGGCCGATATTGTAAACTATGCTTCTCGGATATCCTTCATTGGAGATCTATATTTTGCACGATTATCGTTAAGATATATATATATATATATATATATATATATATATATATATATAATAACCTATGTTACACGAATACTGAAACGATTATGAGACCCTTTTTCTATCCGTGTATGATTGTTGGTGATCAAACAAATAGATAACCAAAAAATAATTTGCTTGGAAGCAATTGAATAATACAATCATTTTTTTTGTGTATTATGTGATTTGATCATAGTCTGCAGTATTGGCCGATATCGAACCGATACGGCAGATACCGATACGATTTGGCATATTCCGATCCGATACTGACAACGAGAGTCATTTTTCAGTCAATTCAGCAAAAAAAAAAAAATTAAACGAAATAGACCAATCAGTAAAGATGTAAAAACATAGTAAGGTTTTAAAAAAAAATGCAAAAGAAAAAAAGTTATATATCGCAGGTAAACCAATCGACAAGGGTGATTATTCTTTCATTTAATTCTAAAGTTACTAAGAAACAACACAGAAAATACTTAAAATTATGTTTATTTTTTTTCTAAAATTTTAGTAATTTAATAATAACAATTTTTTTTCGATACAAAAAATAAAATAAAAAAATCTGATACTCCGATCCGAGATAGCCGATACTGTCGATCCCGATACTCATACGAAAGATCCGAGACCAATTCCGATATCGATACTACGAATCTTGGATTTTATAGAGGTGCCGGTTGCTTGAGTGCGAGGTGTCGATAAATTTTGGAGTTATTATCTCTGTGGATGCGTGTTGCAGTTGATAAAACAGCCTCCCTATAAACTGATAGTAACACCGGGCATAATTATCGTATATCAACGGGAGCCTCGTGGCACCGAGATACCCTTTATCAACCAAATGATACTTCTCTTTTTGTATCAGCAAAACGTAAAAGTTTGAAAGGACAAAAACCTGTACAACATGGATTGGTATTATTATGACTCCATATGAATTTCACAGATGACAAAAGAGCGAACCCACACTCCTATTCTGTTACAACAAACTGGCGCCAAAGAAGAAGGAAAAAAACGAATTAAACATTGATTCAGCTCACGACTTCTGAAATGCTCTGCAACGATGGCCGCCAAGGACGGACTCCACTCTGCTTCGGTCGTCGTCGCTCTCGCTTCGCTGTGCTAGTCACCTGGTCTAGCTCTGCACTCTGATCACCAACACTTGTGCTCTGCTTCTTGATCACCGGCTCAGGCTGTGCTGTCCTCGTGAGCTCATCGTGCCTCCTTGCCTCGAGTGCCTTGCTCACTTCTGCGCGCGCGCGCAGACACACACAAAAATATGCAAGTGCCCATTAACAAATGAATGTAGCAGCCAAAGTTTGTTTTTCGACCGTTAGAAGAAAATGAATTCCGCACAACATAAAATTCGATTTTCAAAGTGACGTATTACTTATTTCTGATTGATTTGCATAGCTTCATTAATGAAAATTGTTTGATGCAGCTAGTAAGGGTGGAGTCACTGGTGGTTTTGGATGGGCTCCAGTTTGGTATTTTTTTTGGTGAAAGTCCAGAATTTATGAACTTCTTTATCTTCGAATGTAAATTAAGCAAAAACAGTCATGTGTTTTAGCATTCTGTGTTTCATATTCATTATTCAATCCCAGACCTGATAATTCTGGACGCTATGCATAGAGAAGGCAGACAAAAGGTCTAGTTTGATAAACTAAATTTATTTTTATAATGTTTTTATTTTTATTATTATGTTGGACATGGTTCTACTTTTGTCAAATATGTACGGTATAGACATGACAAGATATGGATATAACGATACTGATACAACATTCATTTTGTTATTATTTTTTTTTAGGACATTTTAAGTTCAGTCCGAAGTAAACGAAGAAAAAAAGAAGATGCAAATTCAAACCTTGGGAGGTGATGAGCTTGTAGACTTGGCCTACTAGGAGCATGTCCTTGGGCTGGAGAAGGCGAACGCGCGTGAAGCGTACGTTGCGGCCGCTACCGTCTTCTCGCTTCTCTTTGGCAATGCAGAGGGTGACAAGAGCGACGCGGTGGCCCGGGTTGGCCTTCATCACCTCATCTGCAGTTGCAGCAGCAGGCCAGTAGTAGAGACTCTCCATTCTGCCTCCTTGTGGATGTTGGATCACCACTGCTGCTGCTGCTGCTTGGCAATTGCCCATGTTTTCTCTCTCTGTTCAGTAGGCCGAGAAGTTATGGTGGTGGCTATATATGATGAGGAAAGAGGGGAGGAGAGGAATGTTGAGGGAGTTGAGGGAGTTTGAAAGGAGCCTACAACCAAATGAGAGGGTTGAGATGTCTGTGGTTGGCTCTATTAATAAGGATCAATGATGGGTAGTGGATGACTAACAGAGACTGGGTGGGCTGCAGCAAAAATGGATTTATTTATGTATCCAAGACTTGGTGTCTAGTATGCAAAAATGGTTATTACTTATTAGTGGGACACAGGGGCAGAAATCCAAAATTATTGTAGAGATTTTGGAGTTCACGTGGATGGTGTTTCAAAGTGCATCTCTCTCTTATTTATATAATCAAACACTTTGGTACCATTTGTGAAGAACATAAAATAATAATAATAATAGTACAACCAAATGCCTACGACCATCTCGCTCTTCCCTACTTATATGGATTCCATCCGGTCTCATCTCTCCTCTCTCTCCTCTAATGGAGGTCAGCTACGTGGCAGTTGTAATCTTTTGGTTGTAAGAGGGGTTGTAGGCATAGCTCATACTTTGTTCTCCGTTCCAAAACTGAGATTGGTACCTTAATTCTATTTTAATTCAATTCATACAGCAGGGAGCTGCTATTTCAATTCAATTCTATTTCAATTCAATTCAAACTAGGTCATCTTCTCCCATGTTCCTACACAAAGGCACGCTGGGCGCTCGGTTGGATGCACCTCCGATAAATAAGTTAGAAAACAGATAAGTAGAAATAAGGGGAGGAGTTAAATGTTTACCTTTTCTCAGAGTACGGTAGAGTCTGCGGAGACGGACATCGCCAGCTACTCCGTACAAGATGCTATAAGTCGTACGGCGATCACGGCTGTATAAGACAAGGGGGTGCATGCTACAATCAAGTCTCCTATGGTCGAGAACTTATATGTCTCAATCATCAACCAAGAACCAATAAGAATAAAAATGTAAGATAAAGCAGTTAGGCGTCCCTGACGCTATATCAGAATGATCATGAAACTAGTTATACAGGATGGTATACTAGTACATTGGAAAGAGTACATGACTGTAAGTCAGCCGCGGTCTGAATAATATACAATCATGTAGAGGAACTAACGTCCAGATAAACCGGCTAACAAGTATCGTCGGCAAAACGCCAAAATGTAATATAAAATGATACTCATAGTGGGAAAGAAGAAACCCACTCAAGTTCCTCGGCGGACATCCTCCTGGTGTGCGCCATCGGTTAGATACATGACAACATCATCGGGCTCTGCTACTAAACCTGGCTAAACAAAACCAGCGGGGTTAGGCCCCGTGAGCAAGTACCACAAATGAGCACAAGTAAATGAAGTAAAAATCAATAAAGTACAAAAAATAGGAAACCCGTACCACAACGACAAGTGTATGACCTTTCATCAGAGCAGTAAGACACATCTACAACCAAATAAGGACAAGAGGTACCGCACTACTCCGAGACAGGGTACGACTAACCAATTATGAACACGACAAAGATATAACACTTCAATAATAATCTATGACACACATGACATAATACAAGCTAAGATATAGATATAATATGCAGTTTTGGTACATGAAATATTGTGACACATTGTTACAATCCTACAACCAAACAAGGATATGGGTTGAACCGTCGTACCACAACAGTTCATGTCCATAGACTACCAGCACATACACACTTTAATCGGCCAATCAATCCTACAGCTTGTTGTGTGGAGTCTGAGTTATCTCAGAAATAATGTATAATAAGTATCCGTCGATCACGCCATTGCCGAACATGAGCTAACCGAACCAAATAAATAAAATAGGCACTTGCATGATGCACCAGTCCCTCGTAGGGCCACCTTGCTAAAAATATGGTATTAGCAGTTCCAGTGTTCATATAATGAAACAATGGCTCGGCATAATAATAGTCAGATACTGCACTCCACTAAGGCAGATGATATACAGTATCTATGGTGGCCAGCCCACAGCGCACTTAGAATGAATCTCTGTGGGAAGGTTCGTTGGCATGATCTCGGTAATGTTACTAACACTTTTAGTTATCTAATTAGCCCTATGTTGTTGTTGAAATCTCAAGACGTGGTCACAAGAGAATTTTTCTTAAGATGTCGTACTAAGTACGTACACGTTAGATATGAATCAATGGAAGTCAAATCTGGATTCATCTGAGCGTGTATGAAACATTCATACAATCAATATCCTAGCCACGCTTTGGTAGTTGACTCGCTTATTATGCCCGTGCTGAGAAAATAATATATATATTTATAATATCACGTGTTCAGAAATTTGGAGGCATTCTCGATGCACAACCCAAATATAATCACTTAACACATGACAAGATGTATCGCACCCCGGCGCACATTAAATCATAAACAATTATCAGACAATAGTGGTATTAGCACGGATACAGTATTCGAGTCTAATCACCAAACTTACAGTTGGTCATATGAGTCTTATAACATGGGGACACTTAGTCAAAATTTAATCACCTCAAATTAGGTACACCGACTATCAATCAATTGGAAGTCTAAATTAAGTGAAATCCTCGAATTAATGATTTTACCGTCGAACGTGAGTAAGAAAAAAATGTGAAATACTCTGGAGCAGATCCACAATCCTTAAACCAAATAAGGACCGGGATTGCAGGTCGTCTTTCGAGCAGAACTACGCCTCTCACTCTATCCGACGAACAAATGATAAGTTAATGTACTAGTATGAGTTTACTCTGGGTTGCCACATGGTCTACTACAACATATAATCATACTATGCACATAGTCAGTTCTAGCACCTAGTCAGGTCTAGCACAGTCTAGTTATTAAGTCCATTCTTCCTTAGAATAACACAAACAAGAAGCCATGATCAACCACATAGGATACCATAAGAAATATTCCAAATAGAATAATCAAACCCAAGAAATCGTGGAACGTGTACATAGATTACTAGGGTCGCATAGAATCACATACGCTCATGAGAAGTGCACGTATAGATTGCCGCATGGGTCAGGCTGCATGTACTGATCAGGCGCATGAGAACTGGTCGCATGGACGAGCTGGCTGCATGGACATGCTGGCCGCATGGATTACTTGGGCGCATATGAAGTCGGCCCGCATGGCAATCCTTGTCGCATGCTCAGGTTTAAGGTCTACTCCTTGGGACAAATGTAGAAGTGATAGACAATAAATAACGTATCAGTGATGTGACATAAAGTGACTGATGTAATAAAGTGTGCCAGAGAGAAAGGATAAAATCAAGAAAATAAGTGCCAACGGTTCAGAGCCATGCATCCAAGAAAATAATGGTTGCATGCTCTCCAGACAACATGAGTGTCGGTGCCGCATATGAAGTCGATGTCACATGGAGTCGATATCGCATAGAGTTCGATGTCACATATGGTTTCTTGGACTTAGCAAAATTCTCATTTCTTCAACGAGTGAAAGCACAAGGTGTTCAAGGATACTTGTGTAAATCAGCAGTCATACGTCAAATAAGATGGACGCATGCTGTTAGTATGCGACAAGAGTTCAGGCTGCATAACCCTCTATGGCTGTATGGCACTCTCAGCTGCATAGCACACTGGCCGCATGCGAACTTTGTCTTCTCCAGATAGCAAGTTTAGCCATGGCGAAAAAAGCTCCAAAAATCCAAAAATTGTTTTCTTTATAAAAACTTCATATTAACTCCGAATCTAGTGAAACAAAAGCCAAAATGTTCAAAATTAAATGCTCTAACATAAGGGATAACTAATTTTTGAAAAAAACTAAGTTTTAGTAGATCAAAACTAAGAAAAACTCATAGAACATATAAAAACTCTGAACATGAAACTCAGATCTAAAAAAAATTATACATCAGAATCCAAAACTCCAAGAACTAATTTTGATCAGCAACTCAAGGAGGACATTTTCTATCAAATACACTTTTAAAACAATATTTATATAAAAATTTAAAAATTTATGGCTTCACCACTTTGAGCAAGATGTACTTGCCTTGGTGTACCAACAAACCTCTTCCTAGAACCAAGTCTAGAGATAGGGCTTAGGGTTTCGGTCAAGGGGAGATCTTGAGGAAAGAGGAAGAAAAGAATAAGTAAAGTGGAAATGGGGAAGAATGAGAGAGGAGAGAGAAAACCACACACACACACACACACACACACACACACACACATATATATATATATATATATATATATATATATATATATATATATATATATATATATATATATATATATATATATATATATATATCAAGTGGAGAAATGAGGTTAGCCCTAGGATTAAGTCATGACACTCTCCAACCAAATCTCAACCATCCAAAATAGGCTTAGTGGTTACAAGAGTGAACCGGGTCTGGTACCATCTTATATACAGATCCTAGCATAGGTCCATGGCAATTGCCAATACGTTCTCTACTGGTCTCAGATAGTCTCCCACAATAAACAGGAATACAATTAAATAAATACAATATATTTAACATGAAGCAACATGTAAATATATCATAAATACGTCTACAAAAAAATTTTAAATATCAAAAATTTAAGAATACCAAATCTAGGAACAGGTGTGACAGTTCTCCATCAATATATATGGCAAGCAGGATCGATCATGGAATTTTTTTAGGTCCTGAATAGTAACAACATTTGGGCCCTATCATTTCAAATAACAATTCTATTAATAAAAATACATATAAAATATTTTAGGATACCAAAAATATAAATTAAATACACACACACACACACACACATAAATATTTTTTCGAAGAAGGTAAATTTTATTCAGGCCCCTTCGAGATGCTACAACTCAGCCTAAAGGTTTACAACCAATCTAGCCCGAAGGCCTATATATACACTCACTAGCCCGAAGGCCTCACCCAGCCCGAAGGCTTACATCCCGGCTCGAAGACACCACCAACCAAGCCCGAAGGCTCTACGTCCACAGGCCCCATCCATCTCGAAGGCCTCACGCAACCGTAGCCGCACCGCACAAGATCCACCAATATCATACCTGCATCGCATCTGCGCACCGATCGGGCCATACCGTACCGCTCTACACACCTGCACCGTCTAATGTCCCGCTCTACAAAGAGGATATTTTATAGAGCATGGTTCAAGAAAATATTTTATAGAGCATGGTTCGTGGGTATGATTATGCCAAGTTAGAAGACTATGCATAGCGTCAGATCATTCTTGGAGAATCGTAGACGAATGTGGGATCGTGGCATGGAAACGATACTTGTATAAGTGAGTGGATCTGTCCCTTCTCCTCTACTTCTCCTCTACTCTTTCATGTTCTAATAAAATGAATGAATGTTAGTATTGCTTTATTTTATTGCATTTCTAAATGTTGCTCTAGTCCACATAAAGATAGTGATGCCTTATGTTCAATAATGTTATAAACCAAGAACCACATAAATGATGATTGCTAGTATTATCAGCACAATAATGCTATAAAGTAAGTCTCATATGAGAAAGAAGTAATTATTTACAAAACTGCTTTACATGCTGGTAACACTGAGATTGGAACATTGAATATCTATACAGGTGTAAGAGCATCATTGCACAGTAACTATGAAGAAAACGCTTTATATGTGAGTATAATAATGGTTTGGTACCATCAAACCACGAGAAGATCTGTAAGTTGGGACCTTTGGGTCACCAGCCGAATTAAGAATGAGTAAAACAAGAAAGATCGATAATGCGAGGCTTTACTTATATTTCCATATCATGCAATTTATGCTTAATATTTTATTGTATAGACGTTGCATGACCATGGACAACTTGTGCACAAGGTTTTATAAGTTTTCTGGAACAAGATGCACCGGGGCACTGGGATCATTCGGCCTAGGAGAAAACATAGTACTTTGGTAGCACCGGATATAAACGGAACATTCATTGGGGATCGCTACCTCATGAATGGTGCTTCATACGCCCTTTGAAGTCCTATATGGCATGTCCCTCGTGGTGCAAAAGTATATCACCAATGACCCTTATATAGTTAGGCTGCATACTAACGAGAATAATTATGTAGGCTTAACATTATCTTTGTAAGAATTATTCATATTAATTATTTTGTGGCTAATCCTTGTTTTGCAAAGATAAGAATAACGGGCTGTTGGTAAGAGTCTCTATTGAGCAATATATACAAATTATATATATATATATTCAATGTATACTACTGTTTCCAAAATATATTGTATTATGCTGCTGAATACTCTGATAATTGAAATGAACCTAGTTCCTAATAGAAAGATTACTAAGTTAATATGCATGTTTTCACATGAATACTTAGTATTGATTTAGGCAAGTGGGCTAGTTTTTGCTCACCAGTATGCGATATGTACTGACCCACGTTTATGGCATCCCCGGGTACTCAGCATTGGGGAGTGGCTGGAACGGTTTTGAGGCATCGAAGCAATGTTGGGGCGCATAGAATCTCTTATTCCAAAGGATGTGTCTTCTGTTATAAAGAATATAATATATGGAGCATTGTATTTTAGTTATATCAGTGAGATTGTAAGACAAGACCGCAAATATGAATGTAAGCAATTGGCCAAGTATCAGTTGTATTTGAGGGCTTTGTAAATCTTTTGTAAGCTATGTACTCAATTATCATTATAATTACAGAGAAGCTTTTCATTATATTCATTGTGACTTTAATTTATCTGCTTAATTCTACTACGATATCGTTGTTACTGAGATATACAATGCCTTGTCTATCTTCTTGGCTTGTACAACAGCAGTTTAGACTTATACGACATCACTCCCGTGGCTACTTTTGGTTCATCAAAATTTGGGCATAATAATCGGATGCATGAGAACTCGGGAATGATATAAAGATACAACTAGAGTATGATTATGATATCGAAAGTCTGAAATATTATCATGTCCCGCTCCCAGAATACTGAATAAATATGGGGACTGACATGACCAATCGCATCTTGCAGAATATTGAAGTAAGCCACAATGTGTTAAGATTATCAAAAAGATAAATGGGTGAACTCTAACATGCTATTATGTCAGTCCTAAGGCCGACAAATCCTATTATCTCAATCCATCAAGACAAGTACAAGAGTATATCATATATGAAAGTAAAAAGGTGTCCTAAATTATATGTTATATATGATCATGAAGCTAGTGAATACAAAATGCTGCACTAGCAGAGTTTAAATATACATGATCAAATATACTAGCCATGGACTAATATATACTTCATATTGATCGAAGTCTCAAAATATAAGGGGCTAACTCTGCTCCTAGCTAAACACCACAAAAGAAGAAATCAATACGAGGGGTAAAAGAAGGAAACCCACTCAGGAACTTCGACCACAGTCCTTTGAGTGCGAACCATCTTGTTGGAAGTATGGTGGATCCTAGTTTTCTTTGGGGTAACGTAGGGTCAGAACCCCAAGCAACAAGTACCCCAAAGGAGCTCAAGGTGATATACCAAACACATCACAACATAAGCAAAAAAGACATATAAGGAATAAATGCAGATCGAGACTTGTACGGTACCAACGTACTTGTGTCAATATAATACTGGAAGAACTGATAATAAGTGCAGATATAAAAGTAAGTCGATGAGCGGTAAGAGAGCAAAGTAACTACTCTGTATCGGGACCACAACCCTTAACCAAACAAGGACAAGGGTTGCAGACCTTCACCCGAGCAGAACTTAGCACCCTAACCACACGCCGAAAGAAAATGAAACTAGAAGAGTGAGCTATACGAATAACAAACATCCAATTCATGGTCAATATGCCTACGACTTGCTATAATTAACTAACTAGAGTTATCACAAGCCCTAATTACTAGAAATATATTACTAAGAATAGGCTACCACCAGCACTGCAGTCAACCCGGATGGCTAAGTGTATGCTTGTCTAGTAAATTTAAATGCACAGTCAATCATACAACAACACAATAAACATCAATTTAACTTATAAGCATAAATGTAAACTTGTGAATCAAAAACTGGTCTTGTACACATAAACTTGTCTTATAAACATAACTTTCTTGTAAACAAAAACTTATCTTGTAATGTGCCATAACACGTGTAAACTTGGCCAGTCATGGAGCCCTTGCCTAGCAGGGTTGTCCATGCCGCATGGGGCCCTTGGGGATCGGGGTAGCCGGTAGTGCAATATTCTTTCCTCAAAAAATGCTCTAGGTAAATCTTATCTTGTTTAATCATTACTAAATTATTTTGATTTCTCGAGTCGTGGATACTTGAGAACTCCCTAAAATGACGAATATCGAGTACGAGCTTTTTATGAGTTATCATATTCGCGATATGTGATACATTAGACAATGCTCACACTTGATTGCCCCATGCCAAATACAATAGATTTTTATACACAAATATTTTTACGGTGTCATAAGGATTATGAACTTGTACGTAAACTGGTCTTGTGAACTCATATGCAAAACTTGTATGGTATCATAAACATACATTGACATAAGGAAGCACAAAACATTAATCACAAAAAAAGAATTACTAATCAATAGGGAACACAAAAATGCACATAAGAATTTCTGGCTGCATACGTCCACTGGTCGTATGCACTCAATGACCGCATGGACTCACTGGCCGCATGCACTCACAGACCGCATGGACTCTCTGGCTGCATGCACTCGCTGACCACAAGGACTCACTGGTTGCATGAACTCACTGACCCAATGGACTCTCTAGCCGCATGCACTTACTGACCGCATGGACTATCTGGCCGCATGGACTTACTTTTGGACTTTAGAGAATTTTTTATTCTTTCAGCGAGTAAAAGCACAATGTGTTCAAGGACACATGTAAAAATAGACAGTCATACGTCTAACAAGATGGACAAATGCTGTCATCATGTGGCAAGAGTTCAGGCCACATAACCCTCTCGGGTCGTATGGCACTCTCGGCTGCATGGCTCGCTGGCCGCATGAAGACTTCGTCTTCTCCAACAGCAAGTTCAGCCATGGCCGAAACTCCAAAAACCAGAAAAAATGTTTCCATAAAAAAAACTTCACTTTTACTCCAAATTAAATGAAACAACAATCAAAATTCTTGAAATAAAATGCTCCAACATAAGGAACCACTAGTTTTCAAAAAACTAAGTTTTAATAAATCAAAATCAAGAAAAATTCATAGAACAAATAAAATCCTAAACTTGAAACTCAGTTCTACAAAAATTTATACATCAAAATCCAAAACTTCAAGAAATAAACATGATTAGCAACTCAAGGAAAAAAATTTCTATTAAATATATTTTCAAAAAAAAAACATATATAAAAATCCAAAAATCCAAGATTTTACTATTGAGCAAGATATACTTGCCTTGGGTGACCCCTAGCCTCTATCTCGCACGGTCCAGGTCTCGCGGTCCAAGTCGCAACGACCTTCTCTAGGGTTAGGCTTTTAGGGGAAGCTTGTGGGAGAGGAGGAAATAAATAAAGAAGAAGGAGCAGAGAGAGAAAAGTCATATATATACTAAAAGAGGAGAAAAAGGGTTTAGTCATGGATTCACCAAAAATGAACCGAACCAAGGGTCCATTCTACATGCGGGTCCTAAATCGGGTCTATGACAATGGCAATGGGAATTCTACTGATCTCGGATAGTTTCTCTCAACAGAAGAATAAAATAATAATAAAATGACATGAACCAACATATAAAATACAACAGGAATACAATATCAGAAAAATTAAATTCTAAATATTCAAGAAATACTAAATCTGGGATCGGGTGTGACAAATATTTTGTGAAAACAAATTAAATTTTGAATGTTGGTCATTTACTTGATGGATATGGGATTTGAGCATATAGTTCTAGATTACCTTGTCAGTTGGGGTAAGTCTAGAATGGATATTTAATTATGGTAGACCTTTAAGAGATTGACTGTGGGTAGATAGACCTGACCCAGACTGTTGAATATCATGTCCCTTATTTGTGGATAGGTCAATGGTAGTGCATTCATGGTTTGAGTTGGTAATAAGATTGGGTAGAAGTCCTTTAGACTTGTCATACTTCAGTTAGCCCTAAGAAGAGAAATAAGTATGGTCCCTATCAGTTGCCTAGCATTAGATGAGTTACAAATGGATATTATGTTTAGCTGTCGATATAACTAATCATAGAGACTTGACCAAAAAGTTATGTTAGTTGTCAGCGACCCATATGATGACCCTATTAATGTTGCATGGTAATGTAACATCGTGTGAATAGTGTATCTTATGAGTCGGCTGGCATATAACCTATGTTTGGATAGTTGGTTGCGGTAATTGGGAATGAATGTATCGGAATAGCAGGTCGGGTTAGAATGGTTAAACTGTTAGATGGGTAAGTTTAGAAATTGACGGTTACTAGAGTTGGATTTGATTGCCTTGACTGGAATAAAAATCAATAGTTGGTTCGGTTGGATGGATTATCGTGGAATTATTTCTTTGGAATCAAGTTGGAATAAGAAATAAATCATAATAAAAAATAGAAATGTCGCTTGAAGAATTTGGATAGAAATTTCATACGTTGGGAAGAGAAAATTGATATATGATGTGGCAAATACGACTATTGTACTGGACGAATTGTGAGCATCGAACTATAATAAAGTTACGATGTAGACCGCGATATGATCAAAGGAAACTCTGGATTCATTTGAATTTTAATACTACTAATGTTGGGAAAAGGGCTAGAAGTTTGAATGAAAGGAACTAAATATTGAGGAAACTGTTGAGACGATTATAAATACACTTGGGGTCATATTAAGGCGAAGTCTAGAAATATTCTTAATGGGATTAATCAAAGTTGGATGAATCGAAACAAAGTGATGACACGTAAACTATTCATAAGAGACGGGAGTGACAAAATCGACATTAGCAGAATGAATATTTACAATTCGAACAAATGGGGATTATGTTATGGTTAGTTTGGTCAAAATGAATAAAGTATCGTGCTTGGTTTAATGGCTCAACCTGGGCAGTACCTGAGGTTTTTATATTTTGGTGGATTGAAAGATAATGATTGTGGCAACTAGTTATATGAAGAAACACTATGAACGAGATAAAAGAATTGTACATATGTTAAGTATGAAAGAATGTTGGTGAATATTGAGAAGTACTTAGATTGAAACTGGATTACAATGTGTTGGAAAGATATCGATGGGATTGATTGAGTAAATATTGTAAGAACCTAAAGAATTATGGAGAAAGCAATGATAAAGATTATCTTGGTCAAAATTATTAAGTGACAAGTAATAAGGAATGAAGTTACATCTGTAGCCATTTGACTCTCTAACCATTTGAAAATATTATTTGGGAAGAACGAGTGCCACGCCCCACTCCCAAAATACGTAGGACTAGAAATACATAAGCATACCAGTCATATGTACATGGAAATTCTAATATATGGAAATTATAACACATACGTACGCTGTATTATGAATAACAATTCACAAGTGGTATATATATTATCAACACAAGTCACAGGCAGCTATATCTCATCCACATACACAAGTAAAGAAGTACCAAAATAAATAACTAAAAGTCTTTATTATGAAGTAGTAAAAGAAATAATAGTCGGGTGGAGATGTCACGCCCCGCTCTCAGAATACTGATAAATATGAGGACTAGCATGGCCAGCCACACCTTGCAGAATATCGAAGTAAGCCAAAATATGCTAAGGTTGTCTAGAAGATAAATGGGTGGACTCTAGCATGCTATGATGTCAGTCATAAGGCCAAAAAAAATCCTAGTATCTCTTTCCGCTAACAATAATTTCAAGAGTATATCATACATGAATGTAAAGAGGCATCCCAAAATACATACCATATATGATAATGAAGCTAGTGTATACAAAATACTGTACTAACAGAGTATAATTATACATGATCAAATATATTAGTCATGGTCTAATATATACATCATATTGACCGTAGTCTTAAAAATATAAGGAGCTAACTCTGCCCCTTGCTGACACCACAAATCGAGAAAAAAAGGGGTGGAGGAAGAAAACCCACTCGTGAGCTTCGGCCGTAGTCCTACGAGTACGAGCCATCTTGCTGGAAGTAAGGAGGATCCTGGTTCTCTTCGAGTAAATCTGGCCACACAAAATCAGTGGAGTCAGAACCGTAAGCAACAAGTACCACAAAATATCTCAAGGTACTAGACAAAATACATCATAACATTAGCAGAAAGAGACCTACAAAAAAAATATAGGCCAAGACTTGTACGGCACCAATGTACATGTCTCGATAAAATAACTATATAAGGACCGGTGCACTAATAACAAACTAACTATAAAGAAAGATAAGGCAACGAGAGGCAAAAGGGCATAGAAATTACTCTGGATCAGGACCACAACGCTTAAACCAAACAAGGACTGGGATTGTAGACTTCACCCGAGCATAACTTTGCACTCTAACCACATGCCGAAAGAAAATAGAATATAACAGGGCGATCTTGTCAGACAAGACAAACAACATATCACGGCCAAACATGCCTACGGCTTACTATAATTAACTAACTAGGGTTATCACAAACCTAGTTACTAACAAATGAATGTTTTGAAGAATATTTCTACCACCGGCACTGCAGCCAACCCGGATGGCCAAGGGTACGCTTGTAATTTAACTAGTCATATTACACAAAATTTAACCTGTAACTTGTCACAGATAAACATAAACTTGATCTTAAAATCATAATTTTATCTAATGGCATAAAATTGAATGTAAACTTGTAATATAACAGAATATTGCATATAAACTTGTATTATGAAGATAAACTTATATATAAAATTGTTTTGTAAGTGCCACAGCAAATCACAGATCTTGTAACCACATTATACAATAAATTATATGACTACAACGATACATCACAAAGTCTTGTATGTATCGTGGCATGCGTAAACTTGGTAGGTCATGGGGCCCTTGCCTAGTAGGGTTGGCCTATGCCTCTTGGGGCCTTTGGAGATCGGGGTAGCCGGTAGCACAATATTCTTCCCTCCCAATGATCTAGATAAATTTTATCTTGTCTAATCATTGCCAAATTATTTCAAGTTCTAGAGTCGTAGACACTCGAGAAAATTCCTGGGATGATAAGATACGGGTATGAGCTATTCACGAGTTATCACTGGCGAACTTATCATATCCGTGACAGGCGATACATTGGGCAATACTCACACTCGATTGTCCGATGCCAAATATAATAGGTTAATCTCACGCCCCAGATCTAGAATACTAGAGAGCAAGGTGATGACTCATCCAACCACACCAACGTAAATGTTAAACCAAGCGAAGGGACTAACGTACGCAGGAAATAGTCGGCGCACAAAGCAAGTTGGCGCACAAACACACAGAAGTAAGGTTGGCGCACAAACTCACAGAAACAAGGTTGGTGCACTTTCGCAAGAAAGTGTACGAGCTACAAAGGGGTGGTGCACTTTGTCAAGTTTACCAACACGATGGACATGACAAAAGTGTGCGGACAAGAATAAGACATACTTTCAAAGAAAGTGCGCGAGCAAGCTTGCTAAAAGAGAAAACACAATATGAGGTCAAAGCTCGACAGTCGAGAAACTCGTCAGTCGAGGAGAACACAAATCAATAACATAGAAATCGAGAAACCAACCAAAGCTTCTTCACTAAGAAAATGAAGAGGAAAGAAAGTGCCCGAGCAGACCAAACGTAAAAAAATACGTCGGCTGACGAAACATAGAAAAAGTGCACCAAATTGCCAAACGCGAAAAAAGTACGCTGACTGACAGTGGCGCACTTTCTCTTAGTTTTCCAGGGATAACTTTAATTGAATAATCACCAAAGTATGCCAACTTGGTTTTCTTTCAAAAGTGCACCACCGACCCAATGAGTGTGACTGACGTACTTACTAGGAGACTGAGTGCAGTATGATTATACACACGAAGAGTTGGGACATCACACCAATGCGCCGAAAGTAAAATATACGTATTTCTACACCAAAGGGGTTCTCTTACATACTCTTCACAGAACATTAAATATGGTACTCTATACTATGAGCTAGTCATTTTGGTATACGTATTGTATCAAGTTTTAGTACTGAACTTAGCTGGACTAAAAATTAAGCATGGCCAAAACCAAAGTTACATAAAATATGGTACTCTACAGTATGAGCTAATTAGTTTTGTAAAACATAAAGTTTTTGGAGATCAAACTCCAGAAAAAAAAAGTGAACCAATAGACCCAAACCCAGGTCCATACAATTTCAACCATGAAAATCAAGAACAACAACTATTAAAGATGAAATGGTGCTCGATCCCAATAATATGAGCTAGAAATAAATAAAAAATATTAAGAACTAAAAGCATGCATAAATCCATAATTTTTTTCTTGTGCAAGATGTACTTGCCTGGAGTGGCTTCTTAGTCTCTACCTCTCACGGTCCAAGTGATCCCAACCTCTTCTAGGGTTAGAGTTCAGTCTAGGTAGAGAGGAAGGAGAAAGAGGAAAAGAAAAGTAAAAATAAAGAAGAAAGAGGGACGAGAGAGAAACTCTCATGTATATACTAAGGGAAAAATGGAGATGGTTTAGTCATGGGTTCAGCCAAAATAAACTGAACCAAGTGTCCATTCTACATGTGGGTCCTAAACCGGGTATATGGAAATGCCAATGGGTATTCTATGGGTCTCGGGTACTCTCTCTAGACAACAGGAATAAATACAAATGATAGAAAGCATCATGCAAATACAGCAGAAATACATTATCAGAAAATAAATTTAAAAATTCAAAATTCAAGAATCTGGAAACGGGTGTGACATCTCTACCCACCTTAGAAAGATTTTGTCCTCAAAATTTTACTATGGCTAGTCTAGCTGGAAAATATGCTAGAAGGCTCAAAAAATGATAAATCACTTATCAGAAAATAAATCACATCAAACAAATAACCAGAACAGAAGAAATAACTGCAAAAATTAATAATTGCACACAATCACATACAAAAAAATGGAGGCATATGGATACATATACCCCAAAGCCAATCAAATAGGAACTCATCCTTGCTTGCCTATACTAAAATAAATAGGCAAGAGCCAAGCCTCGAGGTAAGTCGGTACTAATGACTATGTCGAGATTATGACTCTGATCTACGACGTACCTTCGCAATCGAGACACATGATGACCATAAAGCACCACGAGATACGGAGGCAAAAAAGTAGAATGAGGGACTCATCCCTGCTCGACGAAGAATTGAGACCACTGTTGCATTCCGGGTGTGTTGAAAACAAGATCGTTCGATAAGAACCCAAGAATAAGACAAACTAAGGGAAACTCAAAAATCTCACCTATAAGGTACAGAGGGCGAGGAGCTCTGACTGCTGATACTAGAGATGACTACTGAATACTGATACATCTCATGGATGAGTGGGACCTCTTCTGTACTCTGGTGCTTGTTACTAATCTCTGGCCGACAAGTTCTTAGGACCTAGCTGCCCTGAGTACTGCATCATAGGTGGCATAATTATGGCCTACCAAAAATTATTGGAGCTCTAGGTGCAGAACTTGCTCAAATCTCTTGGCTCGTTCTTCCTCAGAAGCTACCATACGAGTCGGCAAAACTCGGCCACATACTGGTCAACTGATCTTGTCTGCTGACGGAGGTTGATGAACTATAGCTGGAGCTAGAACTTAGTAGTTGTGTGGAAATACTTCTCTTGGAAGCGTTCATTGAATGTTTGCCAGTCAATGGGCTTCGAAAGTGCCATTTCTTTAATTATCCATCAATCTCGGGCAAGATCTGTTAGATGTATCTTTATAAATGCTACCTTCTCATCCTCGAGGGTCTTAGTCGCATCCAGGATAGCCTCAAAATTTTGGAGCCAAGAATCTGCTGAAACTGCATCCTCAGTGCCGAAAAACTTAGTTGGACGCAAGCGACTGATGTTGGATGTTGAGTTGAGACTATAATGCCCACTGGTCTCAAGAGCTACTGTAACTCCCTTGTAACTCCCTGGCAAAGAGTCGTGTTGGTTTATTTCTATCCTTGCAGAAATAGTTGGCAAATTTGGACCACTTATTGCTGGAGTTAGAGTTGTTGTTGTTGTTGCTGTTGTACCATTATCATGGCTTGGATCATCCCTAACATGGCTTGCGAGCCTGCCTGCCCTAGTTGTACTAAAATAACTGGTGGTATTGTCTAGGTTGGCTGGACTGGCAAAGCTGGTATAAATGGTGGAATAGACTAGATTGGCCGTCCCTGCAAGATTGGTGGAACTAATTCTACTGATTGGACTTGATTGACTGGTAGAGCCGGCTGATGGAGACCTACTGACACTTGCCCTTGGTTCAATGGCGAGGCCTAATCCTGGCCTATTACTAGATCTGCTAGCGGTGCAATAGAACCCTCAGAAAGAGGAGCAAGTAGAGTGCCACTGAAGGATAAGGACACAAGGCTATCAATAAGGGACGAGAATGGAGCAATCATGTCAAGCAAGTTTTTAATACAAGGAAAATAGGAAGTTGCGGGTTCAGGTGGAGTTCAATCAAAAATAAGTAAATGATTAAGATTCTAACAAGATGAGTCCTCCCACAAATCTGAAAATGAGACCTGCGTGGACCACCACTAAAACCTTGTCATACACCGCTCACAGAATATTGGATAAATACGAGGACAGACAGGGCCAACCACACCTTACAGAATACCGAAGTAAGCCACAATGTGCTAAGGTTGTCTAGAAGACAAATATGTGGACTCTAGCATGCTATGACGTCAGTCCTAAGGTCGACAAATCATAGTATCTCAATCCATCAACAATAATTTTAAGAGTATATCACACATAAATATAAAGAGGCATCCCAAAATATATACCATATATGATCATGAATCTAGTGAATACAAAATGATGTACTTGCAGAATATAATTATACATGATCAAATATACCAGCAAAGGTCTAATATATATATATATATATATCATGTTGACTGTAGTCTCAAAACTATAAGGAGCTAACTCTGCCCCTTGCTAACACCATAAATCGAGAAATAAAAATAAGGGGTGGAAGAAGCAAAACCCACTCGCAAGCTTCGGCCGCATTCCTTCGAGTGCGAGCCATGATATTGGAAGTACGGAGGATCCTGGTTCTCTTAGGGTAAATTTGGCCAAGCAAAACTAGTGGGGTCAGAACCCCAAGTAATAAGTACCACAAAGAAGCTCAAGGTGATAGACAAAACACATCATAACATTAGCAGAAAAGAGACCTATATAAAAAATATTGGTCAAGACTTGTACGGTACCAATGTACTTATCTCGATAAAGTAACTATAAGGACTGGTGCACTGATAATAAACTAAATATAAATAAAGAAAAGGCGATGAGAGAAAAAAGAGCATAAGAACTACTCTGGATCAGAACTACAACCCTTAAACCAAATAAGGTCGGGATTGCAAATCTTCACCCGAGCAGAACTTTGCACTCTAACCATACGCCGAAAGAAAATAGAATATGATAGGACAAGCTTGTCAGACAAGGCAAACATGATATCACGGCCAAACCTGTCTCTGACTTTCTATAATTAACTAACTAGGGTTACCATAAACCTAGTTACTAACAAATACATGTTTTGAAGAATATCACTACCACCGGCATCGTAGTCAACCCGAATGGCCAAGAATACACTTGTAATTGAACTAGTCATATTACACAAAACATAACTTGTAACTTATCACAGATAAACATAAACTTGATCTTAAAATCATAATTTTATCTAATTGTATAAAATAGAATGTAAACTTATAATATAACAGAATATTGCATATAAAGTTATATTGTGAACATAAACTTATATATCAAATTATTTTGTAAGTACCGCAGCACATCACAGATCTTGTAACCATATTATGCAACAAATTATATGACTACCACGGTATATCACAAAGTCTTGTATGTACCGTGGCATACGTAAACTTGGTAGGTCATGGGGCCCTTGCCTAGCAGGATTGGTCCATGCCTCATGGGGCCCTTGGAGATCGGGGTAGCTGGTAGCGCAATATTTTTCCCTCCCAATGATCTAGGTGAATCTTATCTTTTCTAATCATTACCAAATTATTTCAATTTCTCGAGTAGTGGATACTCGAGAAACTTCTCGGGGTGACGAGTTATGGGTACGAGCTATTCACGAGTTATCGCTGGCGAACTTATCGTATTCTTAAAACATGATATATTGGGCAATACTCACACTCGATTGCCCGATGCCAAATATAATAGGTTAATGTCACGCCCCAGATCTAGAATACTGGAGAGCAGAAGAATGACTCATCCAACTACACTAACTTAAATGTTAAACCAAGCAAAGGGCCCAACGTGCATAGAAAATAGTAGGCGCACAAACACACAGAAGTAAGGTTGGTGCACAAACTCACATAAACAAGGTTGGTGCACTTTCGCAAGAAAGTATGCAAGCTACAAAGGGGTAGCATAATTTGTCAAGTTAACCAACACGGCGCACTTGACAAAAGTGCACGGGCAAGAATAAGGAATAATTTCAAAGAAAGTGCGCGAGCAGGCTACTTAAAAGATAAAACACACAAGCCGATGTCAAAGCTCAACAGTCAAAAAACTCGTTAATCGAGGAGCACACAAATCAATAACACAAAAATTGAGAAACAAACCAAAGCTTCGTCCATAAGAAAACAAAGAGGGAAGAAAGTGCGCGAGCAAACCAAATGTAAGAAAAGTGCGTCGACTTATGAAACATAGTAAAATTGTGCCAGATAGCCAAATGGGTAGAAAGTGCGCTGACTGACTGTGGCGTACATTCTCTTGGTTTTCTAGGAAGAAATTTGATTGAATACGCATCAAAGTGCACCAACTGGGTTTCCTCTTGAAAGTGCGCCACTGACGCAGGGAGTATGACTGGCGCACTTGCTAAGAGACTGAGTGCAGTATGATTAGTTCGCCGAAGAGTTGGGACAACACACCAATGCGCCCAAAGTGAAACATATGTATTTTTACTCCAAATTTATTCTCTTGCATACTCTTTAGTGAGCACTGTTCTTTTTTTCCAGTCAGCCATTTTGGTATACGTATTGTATCAAGTTTCAGCACTGAACTTAGCTGGACTCAAAATTAAGAACGGCCAAAAGCAAAGTTATATAAAATATGGTGCTCTATACTATGAGCTAATTAGTTTTATAAAACAGAAAGTTAAGGGAGATCAAACCCCAGAAAAAAGTAAACCGATAGATCCAAACTCTGTTCCATGCAATTTTAACCAAAAAAAATCAAGAAAAACAAGTATTAAAAATGAAGGGATGAAGGGGTGCTTGGTACCAACAATATTAAGAACTAAAAGCATGCATAAATTTATATTTTTTTCTTGTACAAGATGTACTTGCCTGGAGTGGCATCTTAGCCTCTACCTCTCACGGTCCAAGTGATCACAACCTCTTTTTGGGTTAGGGTTTGGTCTAGGGAGAGAAGAAGGAGAAAGAGAAAAACAAAAGTAGGAATGAAGAAGAAAGAGGGAGGAGAGAGAAAAGTCTCATGTATACTAAGGGAAAAAGGAGATGGTTTAGTCATGGGTTCAGCCAAAAATAAATTGAATCAAGTGTCCATTCTACATGAGGGTCCTAAATCGGGCCTATGGCAATGTCAATGGATAATCTACGGGTCTTGGGTAGTCTCTCTAGAAAACATGAATAAATACAAATGACAGGAATCATCATGCAAATACAGCAGAAATATATTATCAAAAATAAATATGAATATCATAAATTCAAGAAATACCAAATATGGAAATGGGTATGACATGAGACAAATTAACTACCAAACGACTATATCAAAATTAAAATATGAGAGGAGGACGAACTCCAATATAAAAGAAAAATGATAAAGGAATGTATCAACTAAAGGTCCATCAACTATGGAAAAATTAGATATGCTCGGAATGTAAGACCTCCTCAACAGTAAATAAAGTGTTAGGCCTGAGTCTATACTCCTGCGGATAATCCTGATTGTCTATACTTGGAAAGAGACTAGGTCCTCAGAGGGACGTAACAAGATACATAAAAGCATACCACAATATACTGAAAATAATATCCATAAGGTCTCCTAACCATTCAATATAAAATACAATTTTGAGGACAACATTCCTAATGAGGAGCTCTTGACTCATACAGGTTCTCGACAAACGTAGTGCTCAACCGAGTCACTAGCGGCCAATCTAGAGAAAAGTAAATAAATAATCGACACACGTAGCGCTCTATCAAGTCACTCGTGGCCAATCTAGAGGAAAGTCAACAAACAATGGGAGCCCCAACGCTAACAATTGTCCTCCCACAACATGCTCATATTCGTGTCATATACAAAATACTATAATACCTCTAATAACTGTCAAGTCTTCTAGCATGCAGTTCTATTGGAAGTTATTTCCTATCTTACATCCCATACGTATTGTTGGCCGAACATTACGCAAGTTCGTGATATATATGAGACTCACAACTCATGTAAGAAATGTGCCATGGCCGAATGAGACATAAAGATGCCTCATTATCATGGGGTGGTCGTGTATATCTAGGTCAATATGCATAAATAAAGTAAGAGACAAAAAGATGACCCACTCCGTCGTTACACCCAAGTTTCCTTAGACGCATATTTTAATAATTTACATAAATAACAAAATAAATAATAATAAAAATATGCAGATATGAATGTAAATAAACAGTAGTAGTTACAAGGTATACTTGTTTGAAAATGGTTTGGTGTAGTAATGACGTCCAGACGACAACCACATAGAATCAGAAGATATTGACTCTGAACAAACATCTCCGAATATTAAAATAGATATCATCAACATTTCTATAATAAGCAAGATAGTAAAAAAAATACTACCCTTTTATCAAATTTGGACACTGGGACAAAACGATCATTTTCGGGTCAAAGCGGGGTCCACTAGTGGCAACTTTACACCGAAAAATATGTCAGGGTTAAGATCTCTAAATATGACAAATTATAGGTCAAATGAATCATAATCTATGATACAAACTCGAAGATACATCCAGTTTTGGATTCCGGTGAGCCGATCACAAAATTGCTCGTTAAGTCAAATCGTGGGGCCTACGAAAAGGCTATTCGTCGACTGACTCATAATCGGACGAAACTCGGGTCACAGGATAGGTCAAATACTGCGAGTCCAATGGCACAAGTTTTGTGGTGATCCGATTTACGATCACAAACTAATTGGATATTTTGTAAAATACTGATACGGGAGACTTTTTACGGATATAGGTTGATTTCGGCGTGCACACACGTTCAAATCAACTTATGTGAAAGTCCACACATCTGGATATACCATACGCGCATTTTGGTGCAATTGGTATGCGATGAGGTGGTCCCGTTTGGTGGAGAGCACTCCGTATCACAAGTTTTTTAGTTTTAAAAATATAATTTTTGGTCATTTTAGAAACAGAATAATTTGTCAAATAGAGAAAACTAAGAAAAACAAAAAATAGGGTTTCGATTTCTTATAGGTTGTCTAAAATTTTGTTCAAATGGATTTTCATAATCCTTGAGGTATGGCCCAAAAAATGACTTCCAAAACCACTCATTGGGATAATTTATGTACCCAAATTTTTTTATTTTATTTTATTTTTGGAATTCGATTTTCTCAGCGTACATTGCGAATTAACAAAATCTACTTAATAGGTTTTGTAGGTGGTTAGGTTTTCTATGCGTAGGGTTTTTTGGTTCAAAAATTCGTCCAACAAGAAGGAAGAAAAGCGGCAAAGAACGAGGGTACCTGGGTTGTTTGCCGCTGCGAACTGCTGTGTACTACTGCTATTGTTGCAGCGCTGCGCGTGGCTCCGGGCGGTTGGCCAGCGGTGGCGCACAGGGTTGGGGCAGCGCCGGGATATTTGGGATAGGTAAGAGAGGAGTTAGGGTTATGGTTTTGGTTTATGTGTGAGGTATATATATATATAGAAGAGAGAGAAGGCAGAGGAATCGGGTCGGAGTCGGCCTGTGTCCGTGGGTGAAGGGGGTTCCACGGGTAGTTAGGAAATAGATTAGGATTAAGGTTTTGGTTAGTTATAGGATTAGGGTTTTTCTTTATTTATTGTTTTTTTCCCTTTTATCTCTTTTCTTTTTCTTTTATTTCTAATTATTAACTATATATATATATATATATATATATATATATATATATATATATATATATATATATATATATATATATATGAGATAATATAATAATACCAAAGATAAATTTAATTTTAAGAAAATAGATATCTAATAGAATTAATTAGATCTAGAAATTTTTTATAACACTTTAATAAGTAATTATACACTATACAAATATTTTTTTCTCTTTTAATAAATAATTTATATAAATATATGGGACACATACAAATATATATTTTTATATTTAATATATTCTAAGAAAAATATATTACTTTGACAAGGGATTTTAGTAAAAAAATACTTTTACAAAATACCTCTATATAAATAACATATCAAAGAATTTAGTTCAAATTAACCAATAAAAAATAATATAAAGAAATCCAACAGTTAAATAAAAAAATTAAAAAAATAAATTGCAATAAAAAAATTAGGAGGTTTACAACGAAATAGTGGAATTGAACGCATAAGTATACAAATTTTTTGAATAAACAATATTAACAAGGGATTGGAACGGGATATCGAACTATAGCTGGGCTCAAAATATTTTCGTTGGGTGACTTAAGTGACATGGTGAATTGAGTTATTTCTTTAAGTTTCGAGGATGAATTTTTTTCTTGGTTGTATATTATGTAATATCCCGCTCCGCAAAGAGATATTACGCTAGAATTCGATAAGGATCAGTCAGATAGGATACAAGTTGTGCATAAAATTGAGATGCTTGGTGTGATGGTGCAGTCTTGCTCTACTTGGCCGGAGAGAATATTTTATAGAGAATGGTTCGAGGGTATGATTATGCCAAGTTAGAAAACTATACATCGCGTCAGATCATTCTTGAGGAATCGTAGGCGAATGTTGGATCGTGGTATAGAAACGATATTTGTATAAGTGAGTGGATCTGTCCCTTCTCCTCTACTCCTTCATGCCCTAATAAAATGAATGAATGTTAGTGTTGATTTATTGTATTACATTTCTAAATGTTTCTCTAGTCCACATAAAGATAGTGATGCCTTCTGTTCAATGATGCTGTAAACCAAGAAACACATGAATGATAACTTCTAGTATTATCAACACAAGTAGCCATAAAGTAAGTCTCGTATGAGAAATAAGTAATTATATGCAAAACTGCTTTACATGTTGGTAACACTGAGATTGTGTAACTACCTAGTTCTGGAACAAGGGTACTTTGGTCATTTGCCTTTATTTAAAAACTCAGATAATGTGTATATATATAATATGTGACTAATGGGTTATTTATTGAATTTAGACTAGTTAAATTGAACAACTAGTTAGTCATGACTAGATTAGGACCATTAAACCTATTTGGACTCAAGAATAGAATATTCCTTCCTAAGAATTTTAAGATCATATTCATGAAAGAATGAGAGGGGCTTTTGAGTCAAAGCAAACCATTATGACACAAACCTTAACCCTAAGGGAAAGTCAATATAAGATCTTTATTCATGTAGCCTCCATTCTTTCCTAATTAGTTTATCCCCAAATTTGAGAGCAAACCCTAATCAATCCATTCCAAATCTCATCTCTCTTATTTTTATTTTCCAAGGAGGCTAAGGTGCTTGTCATTGCTAGAGAAAGCTTAAAAAGGAGTCCAAGTGTTGAGGATTGTGTCTGCTTCATCTTTCTCGTATCCAAATTCAGATTTCTTCAAGGAGGTCACTCAAAACCTAAGTAATTCTCTATTTTCCACTCTATTTATGGTTAAGAACACACATTGGACCTATATGAACCCTTTCATAGGTGGAATTAACTCTATTTGGCTAGATCTAGGTGTTATGAGCCCTAATTTATCTAGATCTATAATTTCTTCTTGTAGAATGATGTGTGTGCCTCAAGATTGGAAAAAATATAATTTTATGTCATGACCCGCACCTGGCACAAGGGTACAAGTCAGAAATAATGCCCAGCCTACGCCGCAAAATCGGTGGTAGAACGATGTCTAGATAATCTATCTAACAATATAATGAACCACCAAAATGGTATATACTCAATCAAAGAACTAAGATGGAAATGGAAACGAATCAGATAAAGAATAGAATAGTCATAATACAACTCATCAGTCTAAAATAATACATCAATGAGTCTGAAGAAATACAGAATAAGCTGGAGACAAATCCAGTACAAAGAATACTACGAAGTTACAACTCCTGGGTCAACTGTCTCAGTTGGGATAAGTCCCTCCTGAGCCAGGGTCTCAGAATCTAAACCCACAATAACTTGGGGTCCATAATAGGTAGGATACCACTCCTCAGTGTCATCTGGAAAAATATATTCAGTCAGAAAAGAAGCAGAGTACATCTCTAACAGCAGTTCTAATCAATGATAAAAACTATGTAGCAGTTAATAGCTGTGGATAAACATGATGCATAATAGATACAAGAGATATATATACAATGAGAAAATACTAAAATAATACATTAATAAACAATATGCCAATGAACAAGAATACTAATGACTAAGTGTATGAGTACTAGCTTAACATGTGATCGGCTTGGGAACTTGATACACGAGATGCAATATTTATGGCCTGGCTAATCATACATGCGGTGTATGATTAATACTATTCAAGATAACAAGATGGGTATGATCACATATCTACACTACATACTCTCTACCCCCGACTGGTATAATAGATCCAACCATGGTACGCTATGGCACAGGATTCCCCAAGAAGATAGCTAGTCTTCCCGAGAATCAGTGTCTGTACATGTACAAGATAATCAAAGAAATAAGGCTTACACAAGATACACTATATACCAAGGAATAATATCTCATGACGAGATCCGGATATACCAATCCGTGTAACCATAGTGTCAAGAGAACATGGATATCTACACTAGATACAATGAACATAGAGGATATCATAAATAAAAAACTATCAGAGAATGTACTCGCTTGAAGTCCAATGACTAGTCTCATCGATGTCTGACACGATATCTCAAAGACCTAGATATAGAATATAATATCAATACAAGGTCCCGAAAAGAGAATAAGTTAAACTAGTCAACTTCTAAATCAATAAGCTGATTTTAAGTCAAAAGTCAACTATGGTCAACTCTAAGTCAACTATGGTCAACTATGGTCAAACCAAGGTCAACTATCTATTTCTAGGTTGCACAAGTCTAACACAATAATCTTGGGTCAAGATACTAAAATCTAAGTCAAGAAATCCACATCTTCAAATATTAGGATACCGTATCTCCGGATACGTGAATCCAAGGTAACACCTTAAAATATAAATCAAACAATATTTATAATAATATAGAATCATAATTTACACATCAATAGGTATCGTCGTTTTGAACCAACTTGGTATCTCAACAATAATCATAATCTTGATATCCAAACCCCGTATCTTGAGTATCCCCATTTACCTTGGTCTCCTCAAGGTAATATCCAATACCTTGGTATAATAATTACCCTTATATAATATATATATATATATATATATATATACACTAATATTATACATATAAAGAATATAGCAATAATAATATATTATCTCAATATCAATACATATATATACATATATATATATATATATATATAAATATAAGTATATAAACATATATATAACTGCCTATCCGTCGCTGAAAACTGTGTTGAAAAATACTGATACCAGGCTTTTAGTGACAGTTTTGGCTGTCACTGAAGCTGCCGTCGCTATTCCTGTTGGAATCCTGCACTGCTACTGCTGCTTTTAATGACGGTCTGCAACCGTCACCATTTCCATCATCGCCGTTGCTGCTGTTCCCGCCTGCTGCTGCTGCTTTTAATGACAGTGGCTGCTGTCATTAATACCGGCGGCTCACACTGCTGCTGCGGCTGCTGTATTTAAGCTGCTGTTTAATGACAGCGGGTTGTCATTAATCCTCCGTCACTAAACACCTATAAAAACTTGTATATATATATATAACAACTCATAATAAATATATATATATATATATATATATATATATATATATCTATATATATATATATATATATCTATATATATAAATACCCAATAACTATAAATACCCCTCTATAATAATATACATATTAGGACATGCACACATACATAAATATTATAATTATCTCTATATATATATTTAAATAATCCTATAACAATTTCATATAAAATAATTACCCAATAACACACATATATAATTATAAAACATATACATATATATATCCATACAATATATTATAATATATATATAAATGCATGTAGAAGAAAGCTACATATATATATATTCTATTAGTACATATATAATACATAGATCTATGATACAATAAACACTATAATAAATATACATAATACATATATAATATCTATATATAGATGCACAATTATAACACAAGAATTAAAAGCACAATAATTAGATCTACACATAAATACACAATATATGGAGAGTATCACACCGTATCCCACTAGATCTAGGATACGCATGTGACACGAGTCCACCACACATCCAATTGCACCCCGAAGGACACACATAAGTCACATATAATATTTATGAACAATACGAAGTATCAAATATAGATATACGTGTCCGTGTCAAAATACGACATGTACAAAGTCCCGTGTCGAAGGAAAACCCCCCCAAAACAACACGTATCACCAAATTATTGGGATACGACCTACACGTACCCAATTATGCACATGATACTAGCTCCAAACACATAAACACATGCCAAATCTATAGGACCAATTGACACACACAACAAATGTCATTCTCAGAATTCTCCCAAAATTGACACAAAAAGTACCATAACTTTCTCAATAGGCCTCCTATGAACACAAAACCAAATCCTATGGGTAGTACATGCATATGGGTTGATTTTTCATGATTAATTCTCAGATTTAGAAGCTATTTTAAGAGAAAAAACTGAATTGTACCTATTGGGAGATGGATTCCCAATAAAACCTCCAATTGAGATGGAATTGTCTCCAAATTATAAATCATTGCTCCTCTTTGTAGATTCTTGCTTCCTCCTTTTAGATCCTTGCTTCTCAAGTCTCTAATAGTGATTTGGGAAGAAATTGGAATGAATTTGATAGGGAAATGAAGTAGGAATGAAGAAAATTTGGTAGTGGAAAATTCTAGATATAGATTTGGAATAAAAAAGAGGAGAGAGAATTTTTTCCCTCTACTTATATAGGCCGTCCCCTATTCCTCTCCCTCAAGTAATAATGTAATATCCAATATACCCCTTGGGGCCTCTCATGAAGAAATAATAAAGGAAATAAGCTTCTAGTCCAATAATTTAATTAATTTTATCCATCTCCTTAACAATGGGCTTTCTAAATGGGCTAAGTCTAACTAATTAATTCATGTTGGTCCATGGGTCTAAACTAAACTAGTTAGGTCCACTAATACAAGTCCAAATTAAATAAATAACATCTAACAATAATTAAATAATATAACAAATAATTATTTATCAAGCACAATAATTAACTAAATAGGAAATTACTAAAATACACTTTCCTAGAAAATATGGTAGTGACAGTTTAGACCACCAAGTGTTTGATGGAATGTCTATTATGCTATTTATACTCTATTGACAATTTTAGATGTGTTCTCATAGTTTTAGTGGTGTTTGATGATGTTTGGAAGGAGTATCTTGAGTGTATCATGAAGTATCTCATTGGTGCACTACAAGTGTTTATTAGATTGTTACACTAGTATATGTATTAGAATGTGTGTTAATATATATATATATTAGGAGTGTATATATAGGATTATTGTGTGTGTGTGTGTGTGTAGGTATGTGTGTGTGTGTGGTTCATATCCTTGTGTGAATGCACTTTGCTAGGGGGTTCGTATGTGACTGTGTGTTTAATCTTGAGGGATTTTATGACTATGACAGTAAGAAGAGAGGAGGTGATTGAGTAAAGGACTGTAAGTGTGAGTTGAAGGGAAAGGGTCCAGACAAATGGAAGTTGGTGTATTTATGTGAGGGAAGAACTGGTAGTTAGGATTGGGTACTGTCCAGGTATACATCAAAGGCAGTAGGGGTATTGGAGTATCGACTTTTCTGAGTTCAATGAAGTCTAGAGTTAAATCTAGTCGGGTCCAAGTGAGGGAGAGGATTGTCACGACCCGATTCCGTAGAATCGTTTGAGGCATCCCCCGAATCGTAACCACCGTGCGGGCCTGGGGTTGCGCCCGCACAAGGCTTTAATGATTTGCATAACAAGCACATATTCAGAGTACGCAGATAAATTGAAACAAAGATTTGAAACATAAAAAAGTTCTCTTTATTGATAATGAACATCTATTACAAACTCCTGAACGAGTCAGCTAATATGCCGAACGGCTTACAAAAGATATGACTCAAAATAAGATAGCAGTCCTGTACATTATATCCCTTTACTAAACTTAAAAAGATATAGACCTCCAGGCTGGAGGATAGCTTTGCCACGGAGCTGCATTTGTGTATGAAGAGTTGCAGGCTCCTGACTTCAAAATGCTTTAAGGGGCGCGGTGAAGATGCGCCAACAGCTGGACTGGATCGGGAAGACAACTTCGGCTCCTCGCTCGGTTCGCCTTGGTGCGAAGAACCTGTTTCAACGAGGGTCAGCATGTCAAAACATACTGGTGAAGACGAGCTAACCTGACTATACCAATCAACACGTTGTTTTAATGAATCATGCATATTTTGTGGGTTTCTATCTTGCCTTAGTTCATTTACAAGTAAGCAGCATATAGAATTTACTGAAATGAATGTGCCACCGTTCGGTAGATTTTACCTGCCCGTCTGAATTACCTGCACAATACTTACCATGCCTTCCCTGCCACGAAGACACAAGTTAGTTTGCAACAGGTTTAAATATACAGGGGATCACTGGTTGGATGCCATAATGGACCAATTTTAGTCGCTAACGAGGATGGTATGCAGCGAGAGCACAGGATGTGCTGCACGCCATTCCGTCCTTGCACAGGGTGACTAAACAGGAGAGTTTCCGCCCGGATCGGATCGGTGCCAGTGCCCCAGCGATCGTCCGCAGGAACTATGGGCCTTGTGCACAAGTTGTCCGTGATTAACATAGACACTAAGTTAGCAGTTGAGGCAAATCAGGGCAATAACAGGCACAGGACAGTAACAGGGAAAGAGCTACTTTTCATAGTCTCCCTATTCAGATTATTGCATTCAGGAAGAGTTCTGTTCATAGCAAAATTTAAGAAAGAGCAAACATTCTAACTTGTATTATGCATATGATAAATATTCCAAGCAAACACGCATGCAAGTAAGTAACCGTTCACAGTTTGATTGACAAGCAGTAATAACCAAGTCTATTCTCTTTTATCTTGGTTTCTTTTATTATTACTTGGTATCGTTTGATCGGGGCAAAGAAGAATGCAGATTTTAGGGCGTAAAGCTTGGAAGCAGGGCTAGCTAATTGGGTTGGTAGCCATTCACTTAGATTTTGGAAGGGAGAAGGAAAGAGGCGCTTCACGACTCCGCTCGCAAGCCGCCTACTGCTCGTTCACCTGCACACGAACAGCTCGATTAATACTTCTTCCTCTCTTTCCAATCTCGGAATTGAAGTGCAGTTCAATGAACGAAAATAATGAAAACCATCAAAACCGTTCAAGGAAAACAAGCAAATCCTAAAACCAACTCAAAGCACAAAAGCAACAAGCGACATCGAAAACCGAGGCAATAAAAGATAGCAGCGGAGAGGTCCCTCCTGACTCTGCTGCTAAGCCGATCCTTGGGGCGCGGTCCACTGAATATGGGAATCAATTTCGAAGAAACAAATCCATAACGAGGACGAGTTCTTAATTCAATCTATCCCGATCGAACGATACCGTTTGTGTTTCTTAGCCGCGCTCCCCACACCGGGGGAACGGGGCGCTACAGGGATTAGAGTGACCATTATAACAGCAGCAGTAGGAGCAATAAGGAAGTATCAATTAAGTATTGTAGTGTATTTTGTACACTGCACCGTAGAGCAGTCGAGATAAGGATGTTGGAGTTCTCCAGTTTAATGCAGCATGGGTTTGAAGACTTAGGGTGTATTGACTGGAATTTGAGCAGTACACCTTGCAAGGTGTGTTTTGGGGGAAGGATACTCCATATTGCTATTGTGGTATTCACACAGCGTGGGGGAACTACCAGTATGCAATGAGAGGGTGTGAGGGCTATTGTGTATGACCGTATGAACACGAAGAATGGGTAATATTCCAGTAGCAATTGATGGTACCAGAGAGTTTGGGGTTAGTAATTGTAGGCAATTAGAAGAAACTCGGGTTCCTGGCAGTGCAATTGGGGAAGCTGCCTTGAACTATTGTACTGCCACTGGAGGTGACTACAGAGTTGAGTGCAGAGCTTGCACTGTTTGTGTAGGCTCTGATTGGCCTAACTGCAGTGGTTCAGTAGGTATTAGCAGTTAGGTGAGGGGTTGGGTTTAGGTGCTAGTGTATATGGATAATCGATATTGGAACTCGAGGGTATCCTGACTTGTGTAGCATGATACTTGAGGCTATCCTAGGTAAATGTTATGAGGGTGATGTAGAAGAAAACTATTAGTAAAGTGATACTGTGAGAGGTGTGTGTATTGTCACACCCTGGTCCCGAAGGTCTCCTGACCGACGCCCCCGCCTGGCGCGAATCACCGTGCCTCAGTGCTCCCGTAGGTCGTATAGTCATTTTCCACCGGGACGTGATATCGTACGATCTTGGGGTTGCACCCTCACAAGGAAGCATCATTAAAGTTTCGCTATCATCGCATCCATAAAGTAAGCAGTGGAGGGATATTGTTGCAAGCATTTATCCATCTGAGTATTTGGGACAAATCGAGGCATCGGGTTCTCTGAATACAATGACATCGTTCCATACATTTTTTCTCTCTATACGAAAGCAACTCAAGGCAATCGAAACCAGATTTTTGGGTCTTGGGGATGAGGTACGCCTATCGCTTCCTCGGACGATCTAGTACCTACAAGCAAGTAAACTGTTGGTGGGTCAGCACTTTTATAAGTACTGGTGAGTATAAACAACTGAACAGAAGCAACATTCACTAAAACCAACACTAAGTAATCATGTTATAAAATATTATATTACTAGTGATCTTTCTAGTTTTACCTATGTTCGTTACATGCAGTACAAGAACGAAATTATATTACTTTATTTTGGAAACATCTTTGAAAACACAGTTCATATTGATATAAGCAAGCAGGCAAGACAAGCCTATTGTTCTATTAGGGTGTGCGCAGCGTGTCTCGTGAGCTATACTCAAAGACTCTAGGGACAATGCACCATCTAGGAACTATCCTCTATCAAGCCAACACAATGACCTAGCTATATGCTTTTCGGTCCCCGAGAAACTCAGGATTTGTAGCGGTAATCCAGCTAACCAATGACTCATTTATCTGATGCTATTAGCAACTGTGACTCATGGTTGCTTTCCACTATCTCTGTAGCAGCTGTGACCAAGGTTCAGCTCTTCACCAATAAGCATTGTCCGACCGATGCGAATGCATTAAACACTATCAGATAAACTCTAGGATGCAGACGAGATAAACCATCAGACCATCTATCTCTGTACGGACTAGCCACCCTCTCTGAACAAGTTCAAGCACACGATATAGTTCTCTCGAAGCACAAGTGATAGTGGAACATGTTTATGCAAACTCTTACTCTTAGGCAAGCATTTCAGGTTCTCTTAGTTAAGAAGACAAGTTCGTTTAAAAGACAAGCTATGTGAGTTCTCTTATTAAGCATGCAAAGCAAGTTCTATCATTCTTCTTATGGAGCTATCTTTAAAGCAAACAAGCATTCAAAAACTCAGATTTATTATTAAGGCATGCGAGAATCAGAGAATAAAGTTTTGCCCACTCACCTTGATCAGTCATCTCTTGCTTCAACAAGGAGCTCTTAAGAAAGATATCATTTTGAGTCAGCAAATCGATATCTCTTGTACATAGTGCCTACGTGGAGCGGGGCACTACATACTTATCCATCAACAAAATATTTCATCCTTGAAACTTCAAGGATAAACTTTTTGATTTTCTGAGCAGCGATAGTCCTCATCCCTTGCCATCCTTAATCGAAAACTCTAGCACAACACAAGTACGAAAGCACAACTCTCAAGCAACGAATCAAATCTAGAAAACTTTTGCATAACTTTGAGAATATCTATGGACTTATTGTATGGAACGCTCTATTGTAATATAATATCGAGCACATCTTAGAGACATAGTAATAGAATAGAAAAAGGATCGAATCCCTCTGATACAAATATGTCATGCCCCGATTTTACTAAATCGATAATCGTCCTCCGGGTGTGATGTCGTGCACGCGTAGGGCGCGCGTGCACAAGGCCTAGGCATAATAATATACTTTAGAACACATGCAACAGAGTACGCAAATAAGATAACACAAATTGAGGCATAGAATAGCTCTCTTTTATTAATAATGAACATTTGTTTACAGACTCTGGACCCAAAAGCGATAAGGATGCCACACGGGCTTACAACTTGGATACAAAATGAGATAACCGTTCCATACATCACATCATTTACTAAAAACTTTACAACATTGTAGACACCTGCTGGCGTAGCTATCGCCTTGCCTCGGAGCTGCATAAAGGGTTGTGCGGGCTCCAGGTGCTTGTACAACTTTCCAAAAGTCACGAATGGGGTGCTTCGAGTACTGGACCGGTTGGGGGAAAAAAATCTTTATCTCCTCGTCGCGTCACTTGGGCTCGGGGAACCTGCTGCAACGAGGGTCAGTACTTTGAAAAGTACCGGTGAGGGTGAGCTAACCCAACTAACCAAATTTATAGCTTGTTTATAAGAAGCATGTAAATTATTTGTGGTCTTTCTATCTTGCCTTAGATCATTTACAAGCAAGCACTGAGTATGCAACTTTACAGAAATAAATATGCCACCGTTTGGTGACTTTTACCTTCCTGTCTGAACTGCCTGCACAATACTTATCATGTCCTTTCCTGCCATGTAGATATTATTAGTTTGAGAATAAAATACAGAAATATATATATATTGGGTCATGGCACATCATTGCCACCGTGGACAATAGCTACAGTAAGATGGTGACTCTTGCAGTGCGGGTAGCAAACCCCGCTACAAGGCCCCGTATTACCCGTGCTAGGCTTGCTAGCGTAGCTATCCGAGTTCCGTCCGGAATGAATTGGCCCCAGTGCCCAGGACACCGTTCGCAGGAACTAAACCTTGTGCACAAGTTGTCCGACCGAACCACGCATTGACACTAAGTTAATAAGTAAAGCATTTTAAGCCAAAAGATTGTACATATCTACTTTAGCATAGTGCATTTGGCATAGTCTACCTGTCCAAATGATTGCATTTCAATTATTTGCACAATACATCTGTATAGTTATATAGAATAAGTTCTAACTACCACTGAAACATGATTATATATAAATGCATAATGGACAAGCACGCATCAAAGTGATCATTGAGAATTCTATGTGACAAGCATTATAAGTGTTTCAAGTCTAACTCTTCTTTCATTTGACTTAATTTATTCTTTATTTTGGTATCGTTGGAGCGGGATGCACAGATGAGTCAATTTATTAAGGGTGAAGACTTGGAAAAAGGACCCTAATCGAAGTAAAGCCACTCACAAGTTGGTAAACTAGGAGAGAAAAATGAAGATCTTTAAGACTCCGCCTGCGTGTCGCCTACCCGATCACCTGCACGCACCAACAGATGATCAATATCTCCTGTTTCGGTCTCTAAAGGTTTGATACGAAATATAAAATCCTAAGAACGAAGGCAATAAAATCTATCGAAATTGCTCAAGAAAACGCAAGTCATAAAACCAACAAGAAAGTAACCAAGAGACATCAAAAACGTGTAAGAAAACCAGCACAACAGAAAGGCCCCTCTCGAATCTGCCGCCGAGTCATTCCTTGAGGCATGATCCGTTGAATATTAGACCTGATTCTGAAGAAACCAATACATAACGAGAAAAGGATCTTGATTCAATCTGTTCTTATCGAACGATACCAAGTATTTCTTAGCCGCGCTCCCCGAATAGGGAGAACGGGGCACTACATGTATAATGGCAGTATATATCAGATTTGGGTATCGGGGATGTTGCATTGAGCAGCAATAGTTGCAATCAAGTGTAGTAGCACTTGTCAACAGCAACAATACTTGCTGTTTGGGGAAGCAAATGAGTGGTAGCAACAGTTAAATGCTGCAGGTAGAAGCAAAGAGGAAGGGGCAGTAGGAGTGAGGGAGCACTGCTGTAGCAGATTAAGTAGTACAACATTAGCAATAAGGTTTTGCCTGCAGGTGTAGTAGGGGGGAGTGTGGGGGTAATTGCAGGCATGGAATGCACGTGTGTTTGGATGTATAAGTAGTGTGACAGTAGGTGAAACCAGTGTGCTGTTATTAGTGGGTCGTGTGAATGTGTACTATGAAGAGAGGGGATATTGTAGCAAATTTGCTCAGGGGGAGTTTGCACTTTGGTACAAACCTGGAGTGCATTGCTCGAGTAACATCAGACAGTAGAAGAATTTGAAGGGGTGCTCAGTTGCAGATATGTCATGGGGAAACCAATGGGATGTTTGGAAGAAGGTAGATGTGAGGGGATGATGTATCAGTCAGTGTGTGTGTGTTGGGAGTGTCCAGTAAGTATTAGCTGGTAGAAATTAGTATAGTTAGCAATCAGGTGATTAGTTATTTTGTATACCTTCATGTGAGTGTAGTATCAGATGAAGTACCCTATGAGCATCAAGCCTCAAGTGGAATTGAGGTGTCGAAGGGTAGTATTAAGTATAAGAATTGATATCCTAATGTCAAGATAATGGAGTATGTGAGGTTAGTGTCTGGGTATGGATGTAGAGTATAGGATAAATTTTTCTAGTGTCCTATTATGGGTTAGAATTTTATTGTAGATGGGTATCACAAAGGGTAGCATAGTATTAATGAAGGAAATAAATGATACTCAAGTGTATCATAGATGGAGTGAGTATATGGGGTATTGGGAGTGATATCTCAAGATACCATATATTAGTGGTAGTATGCTAGGATACTCAGAGTATTGATACCAGTTTGATAGTATCAAGGCAACTGAGGTACTAGTAAGTTATGGAGTGTTAGACTAGGTGTTGTTAAGGGTTATAGGCTAGAGTATTGATACTCATATTTATACAAGATACTAGTATACTTGTATTATTAGGATATCACCTAGATAAATAGTACTATGACATAGTATTAGCCAGTTGACCTAGAATAGACCTAGCATTGACTTAATATTAGCTAATATAACTTATTTTAGTAAGGTAATGGTTAGTATAACCTAGAAAACCTACTTTAGCAAGGTATCAACCTAATTTGACCTAGTTTGACTATTTTGACCTAGTTTTGACCTAGAAACTTAGTTTTGAGTTAATTAAATATATTATTGTCTCCAATACACCAAATAACATGGAAATTCATATATAGGTCTGTGTGATACCAGTTCGGATACCATTTTGCATTATTTGATCTGGACCACAAATGAGTATATTTTCTGATAATTTTTATTATTTGATAATTATTATATTTCAAGTATTTAAAAATTTTACATCTGATCCTTGACACTATGGTACACGGATTGGTATTGACATTGGATCTTCAGTCTTGACTCATCGCAATGGTATTAAATATTTTTTCTTGTTTGGTATTGGATAACATTGAATAATATTGGTTAACATTGGATACACTGGCTAGTAACGTGTCATGGTTGGATCCTTCATATCAGTCGGGGCGGGGGAAGTACTAGCTAGATATTTGATCAAGAACTATTGGCAAGTAGTGTAAATCATCGGCTACTAGTTAATCATACACTTCACGTATGGCTGAGCTAATTTTCCTTTAGTGTAAATCATTGAATCTCCCAAGCCGATCACATATTTAAATAGTATTTCAAAACACTTAGTATAGTTGTAGTTCTTCATATTCAGTTCATAGATTACAGTATATTGTACCTGATATTATAGTTATTTTCTCTTTTATGTCATATATGCACTAGCTATACCCTATTGCTTACATTGCATGTTTTTCATTACTAATTGTCATTACATCAGTTTATTATTTTTGCTATTGTGTATAACATCCTCTATTTTACTATTTTATAGTCCTTTTTAATTAATTGGAACTGCTATTGGGTTATACTCATTTCATACTGATTGGATATATTTTTCAGCTGACGACTTAGAGGACTGGTGTCCCACGTACTACGGACCACAGGAGGGGATATTAACTATGGGCCCTGACACTCAGGAGTGATTGCCGGAGGGTCTAGCCGAAATCAGTAATTATTATAGTTAGTTTTCATTAGCATTTGGTACCAGATTTATTTTCTGCTTATATTTGAGACTTGGTTATTGTTGATATTATTGGATATTTTTGATGTTTAGACTTCATAGTTATGTTAGACTTCTTGATATCTTATCGTGCTTTAGATTTGTGATTGAGTATTTATCATACCATTATTATCATATTGTCCTCATTCTTGGAGTTGAGATATTATTGACAGATTATATATTGTGTGAGATGCTAGTTAGTTAGTGATGACCTAGACAGAGTTCTACTGCCGATGCTGCGACGTAGGCTGGACGTACCCATGTACTCGTACCCTGTCACCAGATGCGGGTCATGACAGATTGGAACATTGAATATCTGTAAAGGTGTAAGTGCATCAGTGCACAGTAACTATGAAGAAAATGCTTTATATGCGAGTATAATTATGGTTTGGTACCATCGGGATACAAAAAGGTCTGTAAGTTGGGACCTACGGGTCACCAACTGAATTGAGAATGAGTAAAACAAGGATTGATAATGCGAGGCTTTACTTATATTTTCTTACCATACAATTTATGCTTAGTATTTTATTGCATAGATATTGCATGGTCATGGATAACTTGTGCTCAAGGTTTGGTTAGGGTCCTCAAATGAGATGCACTAGGGCACCGGGATCGTTCATCCTAGGAGGAAACATAGTACTTTGGTAGCACCGGGTATAAAAGGAACATTCATTGGGGATTACAACCTCATGAATGGTGCGTTGTATGCCCTTCGAAGTCCTATATGGCATATCCCTTGTGGTATGAAAGAATATCACCAATGACCCTCATGTAGTTAGGCTATATGTCACACCCCTCTCCCAGAATACTGGATAAATACGAGGACGGACATAGCTAGCTACTCAGTACAAGGTATGAAAATGTCGTACGGTGGTCACGACTGTCAAGAAGATAAATGGGTTAAACTCTAGCATTGTCATGCCCTAGTCCCAAAATACGTAGGACTAGAAATACGTAAGCATGCCAGCCGTATGTATATGGAAACTCCAATATATGGATACCATAATACACTCGTATGCTGTAATATGGATATTAAATCCACCAGTGGTAATATACTGTCAACACAAGTCACACGCAATCTATATCTCATCCACAGCACAAATAAGAAAATATAAATAAATAACTGAATCTCAAATATGAAGTATCAAAGTATGATAGTCGGATGGAAATAAATTCACTACAAATCGACTATACTAAAAACTAAATAATGAGAGAAGAGATCAAACTCTAATATAAGATAGATGTCCATAAAGAAAATAGCAACTAGAATATCCATCAGCTGCGATGAATCAAAGGTACTCTGAAGGTAAGACCTCCTCAGTCTGGTATGAAGCGTCAGGTCCGGGTCTGTACTCCTGTGGATAATCCTGTAAGTCTATACCTGGAAAGGGACCAGGTCCTCAGAGGGACATAACAAGATATATAGAAGCAAGCCAATAAAGTATTAAAAATAAACATCAAATGGGTCGCCTAACCATCTATGTGAATGCAGTTTGAGAATAAGTTTCCAACACGTGGGCTATCTAGATAAAATAGGATTGGCATGATTCTCTCAGAGATTCAGGGGCCTAAAAAGTATGACGACTTTTGAACCTCAGAGGCCGCCTGATAATAATAATATATATAGTGGTCATCATGATCGCGTATCTCCGACGGAGTATACGGGTTACACAAGAAAAGTACGAAGAAGCCCAAATGCCTTACTTATTGTTCTTCCCACCCCATGCTCTAAGCATGTCCATTCATGACATAATAAAACCTCTAAATAACTGCCAGGTCTTCTAGCATGCAATTTCTATCAGCAGTTATCCCTTTTCGTCGTGCGTCCTCTACGTATCAGTGGTCAGCCGAGTACGCAAGTCCGTATCCTACATGAGACTCACACTCGTGTAACAACAGTGTCATGGCCAATGAAATATAAGAATGTCTTATGATATGGGGGTGGTCTCATAAACTAGGTCAACATGCATATATATATAATAAAAATAGAATACGACACCACCGTCGTTGCACCCAAGTTATTCTTAGACGCACAGTTTATATAGCAGTTAAAATATATGATTAAATAGACAAAAATAAAATACATGCATCATATAGAATAAAAATTATAGTACAATGACAAGGTATACTTGCCTGGCAAGCAATCTGTATAGTGTAAGCGTCCAGATGTCAAGTACACAGGATCAGAAACTATAGCCTCCAAATAAACGTCTTCAGATGCTAAACCAATGTTTCCAAAATAAGCAAGATAGCTAGAAAATACTACCCTTTCGTCCAATTTGGACACAGGGGCAAAACGATAATTTTGGGTCAAAGCGGGGTACACATGTGGCCCACTTTGCACCGAAATATGTGCCAGAGGTATATGTCTCTAAATGGGACAAATTATAGGTCAAATAAATTTTAAACGTTAATACGAACTCAACAGTATGTCCAATTTTGAATTCAGGTGAGCAGAACACAAATTTGTCCAAAAAGTCAACCGTGGGGCCCGCAAATAGGTGACTTGGTCAACTATCTCAGAATCGCGTAAAACTTGGGTCACAGGACTAACGTGATACCACGAATCCAATGGTGCAAGTTTCATCGCATTCCGACGAGCGTACACTAATGGTGCAATATTTTGCAAAAGTTGTGATACGAGAACATTTTACGGATACGGTTTGATTTCGAAGCGCACACACGTCCAAATCAGTTCCAGCAGAAGCCCACATGTCAGGATATACCATACGCGCCTTTTGGTATAATTGGTATCTGACAGGGCGGTCCCGTTTGGCGGGGCGCACTCCGTATCGCAATTTCTAAGTTTTGGAAAATAAGTTTTTTATAATTTTTAACCCAGTTTATTTCTAAATTTAACACAAAATAATATAATGTAATTAACAGGAAATGATCTCGATTATATGGACTTCACATAGAAAAAGTAAATCTAGATTTGGATGTCTATGGAGAAAGATATCAGTCCTTAAACATAGGTGGTCACAACAGTTTTCTGTAGTAAAAAGATATAGTTTTTCTCCAACTTGGTTTCGATTTCTATCTAGTGTTAAGCGCTGCTCGATGGAAACTAATTTATAGAGTTGAAAGGGAGATAGGTTGTGAACATACCAGTGAAGACGGATTCGAATTCGGTCGAACAACGAGGTGGGAAACAACGTGTGAAGCAGGGCACGTCGCTGCCAATTCCTGTCGCGGTGCTCGCAAGGGTGACGCGGACGCGGCAATCGGCGGTGCTGGTTCCGGCAGCTGCGGGGTTCCTCCGATGGCCGGGGCGACGCTGGGTCGTGGGGGCGAGTAGGTTTAGGGTTAGGTTTGTTCCGTATGTAAATATATATATAGGGAGAGAGGATGAGCGAAGGGGAGCCGCGGGTTCTAGCCGTTGGGTTGGGTAGTTTAAGCGGGTCTGGGGTTATCGGGTTAGGGGGGATATTGGGTTTAGTTTAGTTATTATTATTATTATTATTATTTTTCCTTTCTTTTATTTATATAATTACTTATATATATATATATATATATATATATATATATGGTAATAAAATTTCCAGAAAAATATATTAGTACATAAAAATAATCTTTCATTCTTCTACAAAGATTTCGTACATAAAATAAAGTAAGATAAAATATTAGTTTTGTTCCATAAAAATTCTTGATGAGTATTTACCTAGTAATTAATTCAATAAATTATATTTTCTAATTAACTAAGAAATAATGCAAATTAAATTCAATAATTAATTAAATAATTAATATTTAAAATTAGGGGATTTTACATTCTATCCAACTTATAAAAATTTTGTTCTCAAAATTAAAACTAAGCCATGATAGAAAAAATCAAGGATGGTGTAAGGTTGAATTGAACAAGGTAAATTCATACCTTGATCTACTAACAGATACGAAAAATATTTGCGCATGTCGTCCTCGCACTCCCAAGTGGAATCTTCTGGCCTGCCATGCTTTCATGCCACGCAGACCAAGGGAATAGAATGATTCCTCAATACTTTCTCTCGATGATCAAGGATCCCCACAGATTGCTCTTGGTATGACAAGCTCGGCCCAATGGTGATCTCAGAGTGATCGAGAACATGACTGATGTCTGCCATATATCGCCTAAGTTGCGACACGTGAAATACATCATGCACTCCCTCGAGTGAAGGTGGTAGTACCAGTCGATACGCCACTTCTCCCACTCTCTCTAGTACATCAAATGGTCCAATATACCTTGGACTCAACTTGCCATGCCCTCCGAACCGAATAGTGCCTCTAGTAGGTGATATCCTCAAGAAGACATGATCGCCTTCTTTAAACTCCAAGGGATGACGATGAAGGTCTGCCCACTGCTTCTGCCTGTCTTGCGCTGCTCGCAAGTGCCCTTGTATCTTCTTCACTGTCTCAACGGTGTTGACTACCAACTCTGGTCCCAGAATATGATATTCTCCCACGTCACTCCAACACATGGGAGACCTACACTTTTTTCCATACAATGCTTCAAACGGAGCCATCTGGATGCTCGCTTGATAGCTATTGTTATCACGCCCACTCCTAAAATACACGGAACTATGCCATGTGGCAATGGCTAGCTAATACGACTCCGTGAGATTATCCAATTTAATGGACCCAACAAAATATACTGTGCTGTCCTAAAATACTAACAAGTCCAATACTAATATACAACAGGTAATGTCTAATCTCAACCACAATGTAAACAAAAGCACTAGAATAAATACTGTGAAATAAACGCCAGTCAGAAATGTCATAGTACAATCCAAAATATTTGGTGGGAACAAACCCACTACTATGATAAAATAAAAGTACTGAAAGACAGATAAAAAGAGTAAGGACTAGGGCATCGGCTGACTAGATAAGGATGCTCCAATCCTAGGCGGAAGGCCTACCAATGATCAAGGGAACTCTGATGGAAGCACCTCTAGCTCCTCCACGGATGCGTACCTCGTCTCCTGTCCGGGTCCGTACACTATAGGATAATATGCCTCGTCCAAATCTGGAAGGAAACCAGGTCCTCAGAGGAACGTAATAAGATACAAAAATCTATGCCATATATAAATACTGAATAAAATAAAAGGATGTGCTAACCATCTATGTGAATGCAATATGAGGACAATATTGGTACGTATGGGTAGGTGTAGGCATAACGCCCAATACTTCGAAGAGCGTGGTATCTGTACATGTAACTTCCATCATTCTGAAGAATGAGGTATATACAAATATATACGTCTGTATTGCTCCGAAGAACACGATATCTGTATAAAGGAAGTCATTGGATCCGTGGCTCCTCCGGATACTACAGATTCTAATGTGTGTATCCCATACGACTACTAGTGGTCCTTCCCGCCCAATATAGATATACACGTCGAATACACGACAAGCATACCACGTATCTATATGCCAAGTCTATGCTAATTATATAATCCTGATTACGTACTAACCATGATGCATGTCACACGCACCGATAGCTAGTCGGATACGCGAACCCACATCCCAACATGAGTTTTTCACCGTAATACGTGTAAAAGTGTCAGGTCTTGGAAGATATCAGAGTATCCTCCCAATGGGGGTGAGTCTGCTAGTGACTAGGTCAAGTACACTACTCATCGACGCATTCGTCTACTGCACCCGAGTCAATCTCGGACGCGCACAGTTATATGAATCAAAGCAACAAGATATCATATAATATTTGTATAATTTAAATTAAACAGTAAATATGGCAAGGTATCTTGCCTAGGTCCTCAAGCTGTGAGTGCCAATAACCTGCTCTTGTAGTATCTCCTGACTGGTCCAGCGACCCTATACATATAATATAATATAGCAATTCGATCATTAGACACTAAAGTAATACGCACAGAAATACTACGCTGCTCTTAGGCACTGACGCAAGGGGTCACGCTGGTCAACTAACAGAGTCGCATGTGCACACAGCTAAGACGTGCACGTGTCCTGTCCTCATTTACCGTGTACCTCAAGGTAGCAAATTACCAAAGTCCTGTTACGAAACTAATTATGTTTTGTACAGAAATACCTGTCCAAATTATCATGTTAAGGTGCACTTGGTCAATTTCTAGGTTTTTAGGTAATTCATAGTGTTTTTATTAATAAGTTATCTATTATTTGAGTAATTCCTAATCGTTAATTATAAATCTAAATAAACACACACACACACACATATATTTTATTTGGGGTTTTACATTACCCGTGTCCGTTAAACAATACGTCGACACCTCAACTTATGAAGAAAAAGGGTGAAATAAACGTGTACCTAGTCGTGGCCGAGCGGGGGGCGGGGGGGGGGGGTGGTCTGTGCTTGTCGACTACCTGCTCTCTGGCATGGGGCGGAGCTCCGGCGGTGCATGAAGAAGCAGCAGCGGCAGCAGCCTCGGCAGCAGTTGCTGCAGCAACAGCAGTGGCGATTGGATCTGGTCGTGGGGAAGGCAGCGGTCAGGATGGTTGTGGTGGTTGGCGGTGCTGGCAGATGATGGTCAGGCGGGCTAGGGGTGATCGGGGTCGGGTTGAGGTAGAGTCGGGGAATGGTGCGGGTTGGTGATGGTGATGTTGATGATGGTGGTGCGAGGTGGTGGAGACGATGAGGCGGGTGATTGTTGCTGGTGGTGCTGGGGTGGTGGAGATGGTGAGGCTGGTGGCGGTGGTTGGTGGTAGTCAGGCGGTAGTCAGGCGGTGGAGGTAGTGGTTGGAAGTCGGGATAAGGGGAGTCGGGTGGGGATGGTGATGGTGAACGAAGATGAAGGAATAGGGGGACTGGCGGTCGAGGGTTTAGGCGACCGGGGTCTGTGGTCGACGTCGAGGGCCAGGCGGAGGAGGTCGGCGGTTGAGGTGGTGGCGGCCGGATGTGATCGGGGGAAGGAGGAGGCGGGTGATGAGGGATGCTAGGGTTTTTGAGTAGGGTTGGTTTTTAGGTTAGGGGAGAGAGAAATATATTTATATAGAAGAGAGAGAAAAGGGGGTCCTCCTAGGGAATTGGGTCAGCTAGGACTTCTTAGGGTAGGGAACATGTCTATATGAAGGAATGTAGGGTGTATATGGGCTAGGTTGGGTCTAGCTTTGGATAAGGTTGGTCTTCATAATAATTTAATTAAAAACTAATACACAAGGTGTTCTTTAATCAATTGGAAATATATGAGGTTAAAATTGGGTGGGACACAAGTGTCATAGGCGTAACAGACTCAGAATAGATTAATGCCATAATTTTGGTTGTATGAGAGTGGGTTGGGTCTGTGTCTTGAATTTCGATTGGAACGAACAATTATGCAAGGTTGGATTTATTGGGATTTAGAACTAGACGATTACAACGAATATTGTGCGACTAAAATGAAGCACAAGAGAGAGTAATAAGTTATACAAAGGTTACAATGGTAGTCTGGCATGTCTAAAAAATGTGTACGAAATTTGTTTGCAGGTAATAGCTAGTGTAGCACTCCAACTATCGAAGCAATGGTGGGGTGCACTAAGTGATAAATATTGCACAAATATATTAAACACTGTGTAATAATTCAAATTGGCTCCAGATTAACCCTAATCTCTCTATCTAAGCTAAGTAAACCTAAATTTGGTCGAGAGAGTTTACAATTGTTGTAAGAAAACTCTATAAGATATATGTGGTCCTTCCATAATCCTCCAAAGTCTAACATACATGCCCTCAACATATCCTCTAGCGTCTGAATAGTACGTTCAGACTGTCCATCTATCTGCGGGTGATAAGATATACTGAACTTCAGACGAGTCCCAAGACTCTCTTGCATGCTTCTCCAAAAGTGAGATGTAAAAAGCGAATCTTGTCTGACACGATGCTGACCGAAATGTCGTATAACCTCACAATCTGCCTCATGTATAGGTCAGCCAAAGGTTTTGTAGATTGGCCAACTCTAAAAGGCAAGAAATAGGCGGACTTAGTGAGTCGATCCACTATTACCCATATTGTATCTCTTCCACTTGGACTCTTGGAAAAATCTGTGACAAAGTCCATAGTGATGTGCTCCCACTTCCACTCAAGAATCGAAAGTGGTTGCAGTAGTCCTAATATTCTCTGGTGCTCCGTATTTACCTGCTGACATACTAGACATTTGGCTACAAAGCGAGCTATCTCTTTTTTATCCCATGCCACCAATAATGTTGTCGTAAGTCACGGTACATCTTGGTGCCTCCAGGATAAATAGAATATATCGAACTATGAGCTTCTGCCATCAGCTCATATCGAATCTCTCTATTAGGAACATATAGATGATCACCACATCGTAATGTCCCATCACCATGAATGTGTAATCCCGTTTGCTCTCCGGCCTCTGTCCTTTTTTTCAATCTCCGAAATCTGGCATCCGTAGGCAAAGCTGCCTTGATCCTCTCTACCAGTGATGACTGTACTTGCAAGTTGGCTAATATCCTATCTGCTTCAGGTAATATTACTTCTATACCAAGTTCTTGCAAGTTCTCTAATAATTCTCTCTGTGTTGTTAAGAAGTAAGCTGCTGGTTTCTGGCTTAACACATCTGCTACTACGTTAGCCTTGCCTGGGTGATAAAGCAGCTCTATCTCAAAATCTTTTATCAACTCAAGCCACCGACGTTGCCTCATATTTAGCTCCTTCTGCATGAAGACATACTTGGGGCTTTTGTGGTCTGTATAGATCTCCACTCGTTCCCCATATAAGTAATCCCTCCATAGCTTCAGAGCAAAAACCACGGCTGCAAGTTCTAAGTCATGAGTTGGATAATTCTTCTTATGTACTCATAACTGTCTAGATGTATATGCAATCACCTTGCCATGCAGCATCAACACATATCCCAAGCCTTTTCCTGATGCGTCACTGTAAATCACATAACCTCCTGATCCTGATGGAATAGTCAATACTGGTGCTGTGGTCAGTCGCTTCTACAAATCCTCGAAAGCGGCTTGACACTCTCGGTCCATACGAACTCTTGATCTTTGCACGTCAACCGGGTCATAGACGCTGCTATCCTTGAGAACTTCTCCATGAACCGTCGGTAATATCCCGCAAGTCCAAGGAAACTCCTCACCTCTAATGCTGATTTAGGAACGGGCCATGTCTCGACTGCCGAGATTTTCTCTGGATCAACAGAAATACCATCTCACGTAACGACATGCCCAAGAAACAAAACTTTGTCCAAGAAAAAGTTATATTTACTGAGCTTCGCATATAACTGCTCTCTCCTCAAGGTCTCTAGGATAATCCACATGTGCTTTTCGTGCTCCTCGTGGCTCTTAGAATAGACAAGTATGTCATCTATGAAGACGACCATGAACTGGTCTAGATATTGATAAAATACTCGGTTCATTAAGTCCATAAAGATAGCTGGAGCATTGGTCAACCCAAATGGCATGACCAGAAACTCGTAGTGCCCATATCTTGTCATTGTTTGAATAAACAAAAAATGAGAGAAGAAGATGGTTTATATGAAACCTTTCTTTTTTTGCTTACAAACAAGAAAAAGAGTACAATTAATCCTATACGAGGATGTTAAGTACAATAAAAATGATTCTGGGGAAAAATTGTTATAGGAGTCTGATCTGCGGTCGATCACTTTGTCTCTTAGACCACACGATGATGAAGAAGTGCAGTAGAAGAAGAAGAAGCTTCAAAGGTTGCAAGTGGGATTGAATTCTCGTTGCCAAAGTTGTCAATCAACACTCTCTCTGTGCTCTCTCCTCTTTTTTCAATCTGATTCTCTGATCCTCCATCATGTGACCAAAGGTCTCTATTTATAGAGATCAGTCATAATAACTGTCCAGTTAGCGTAGAAGCCAAACTGTAAAGAAAGTGGCATCTTTTATGTGGCAATTATAATAACTGCTACCCACGTTTGAATGATCTTCTGAATCCGCGTATGACACGTATCCCATTATAAGGTAACACGTATAACTGCTTTTCGAAGATCACGGCATGCAAGCCACGTAGATAACTGCACCTTGCGTAGAGATGGTTGGCATATAAGCCAAATAACTGTCTTGTTGGCGTAAAAACCAAATAAATGTCTTGTTGGCATAAAAGCCAAATAAATGTCTTATTGGCATAAAAGCCAAGCTCTGCGTAAAACTTGAGGATTCATGGATAATAGACAACCAGCGTAAAATAGCCAATTGTCTGTCACGACTGAGGTCTTGAGCGTATTCTGGGCTGAATAGCCTTATCACATACCTTTACAAATATAGTCGAGTTGGCGTATTTCGAGGAGATAGCATACGGCGTACTCCTATAGTTGAAAATAGCCTGGTTGGCGTAAAATGTAAGGATGGTGAGGTGAGCGTATTAGTCACAGTTTTAGTTTTCCCAGTTATTTTAAAAATAGAACAAAATCTCGTGCATTAAATGCAGAGATCTACCCTATCTCGTGCATTAAATACAGAGATATGCCTCGAGCTCTATACGAGAAGCAGCTTTTGACGTGGCGTCTGATTTTATCTCGTCTTGAGCGTAAAGGCTCATTTTTGCCCATGTAGAATAGGCAACGTATTCTTTGAAGGCGTAAAAATAACTTGTATCAAGAATATGTCACTAAACGACAGCCTGAATCTCTGTGCAAAATCATTATCACAGCCGTCCTCTCGATCGTCGTACAGTACTTTTTGTCAGGAGTCAGGTTCACTGTTTTGTCTGACAGATTCATTCGAGGAATACGAAGAGTTCCTCGTACAACTTCATGCTGTGTTAAGAGCAAACATATTTTACGCAGGGGGGTATAGTAACATTTTTATGCCAAAACAGCCTGGAAGTGCTGCTTTACGCGGGTAGCTCTGGAGCTCTATTTTACGCCAAATAATGTTGAAGCTCTGTTGTACGCCAATAGCTCTGAAGTCATATTTTATGCCACACAGCGCCGAAGCTCTGTTTTACGCGGACTTCATGTGTGTTAGGGGTTTTACTATATTATACGCATATAATTCCCAGCGTATTTCATGCTTATACAAGACCCCCTTCAAAATTTTCAAATTCCTCGTAATTTAAAATACTTTGAATGAAGCATGAAATGGTCAAATTTGACTCGTTCTACGAGGCTAATTTTTCAAAGATATTTAGGAAGTTATTGGAATTTGGTATGTTCTCTTCTGCCTATTTAAAGGCAAGTGAGTGAACCTATTTTTCCATATTCCCTTCACCACAAAGATGGCTGCTGAGATTCATTGGGCTAATCTGAGGAAGAAGAAGATTATGCTCTTCCAGCATGTAAGGAGTCATAAAAAGAGACATATTCGAGCAAATATTCTCTGCCAAGATGGATTATGGAAGGATATCATAGCTTCCTTTGCTCGGGATAATCAGCAATTTTATATGACGATTCACCCAGGAGAGAGGAGGGGTCTCATCGGACCAAACAGCTTGCTAGCTGTGTTTTCCCCTATTATGAAGCTGAACCCAGGTAGGCAGCTTGGCCGTGTCTTCCAGTATTGTGTTGGGTCTGAATTTCTAACACAATTCTAAGCATGGCCGCCATGGCGTATGGGGAGTAGGCTTGAATAATTTATACATGCCCAGTTCTGTATCCTCCCTCCGTTGACCATTTTCTTGGCCTCCCGGCCGAAGAAGTGCTGTAGAAAAAGCAATAAAGATCTCCATCAGACGAGAACCTAGTGTAATAGATTCCCATCATATGTAATCATGATCTTGAATATTAATGAAAGATCCTTTGTAAAATAGATTTCCATCATATATAATCATGATTAATAAACTCGTCTTCTTTTACGCACTATTGATTTGCCATATTGCTGTGAGGAAGTCTGATAATGTGTCGTTCAACACGCTTGAATAATCTTTATGCTGACTCTGACGAATACGCATCCGGTCACGTCCCAACTTCTACGCGTAACGGACGATACATAAAAAGCCCTTTAGCATTAAGTTGTCTTGAAAATCAAACTGTCATGCTGTTTTTGACGAGGAGTCACACAGAATTCTGAACAGTCATTTCTTCTTCATAAATATGAAGAACGTCTGTTCAGAACATCATCTTCAAGAGAATGGCTTCTCGAAATATTCTCGAGACAGGGCAAAAAATGTTCGTCGAACAGGCCATCCCTGAACTAGATGTAAGAATTCTGGCCAAACTTTGAATGAACTATCAATGGCCAAGGAAGAAAAGTCACTTTCCAGGGAAGAAGACACTTTCAGGGGACTCTTTGGCCCTTCGTCTGATGAAGTCCTTTCAACTGAGGAAGAAGAACATTTTCTGCACAAACTCAAGATATACGCATATTTTGCTAGTTGATCTGTCCCGCGTAATTTAAGATGCGCGTAGCATAGATCCACAGCTTTTGAGCGTAAAATCGTAGATCTGTAGCTTCTGAGCGAAAAAGCTTCTGAGCGTAAAATCATAGATCTGTAGCTTCTGAGCGTAAAATCGTAGATCTGTAGCTTCTGAGCATAAAAGCTTCTGAGCGTAAAATTATAGATCTGTAACTTCTGAGCGTAAAATCGTAAATCTGTAGCTTCTGAGCATAAAAGCTTCTGAGCGTAAAATCATAGATCTGTACCTTCTGAGCGTAAAATCGTAGATATGTGCTCTGCACATAAAAGAGTCTTAGGCGTAAAATTAGGGATCCATTATGCAGTATAACTGTCTGTCTTCCTGTTCAAGGATAGGCTGACGTGGTCCTAAGTCATAACCGATTATTAAAATTTAGATTTGGTTAAGGATTCGGAGAGTCACTTGAACTCTATAAATAGGCCTCGGTCATGAGAGAGAAAAACCCTTCATCTGTCTCTACAAAATCCTTCATTTCTTCCTGAAAACTCTTCGTCTCTTTCTAAAAACTCTGAGTTTCGCCATGGCACCAAAACATGCCTCCGTCACTAAGGGAAAGAAAGTCGCTTCTTCATCTTGTTCCACTGCTCAAGCACAAGCGACCCCCATTATGCCAAGCGAGCCTCGTTCTGAACAAAGTACTCCACCGTCTAGCTGTGCATCGGGCATCGCAGGTAAAGGCTTCGAGAGGAGAAAAATCCTTCGCATACGTTGTACGTGTATGCGCAAATATGCCCACATTCCTAACGTGTAAGCGTAAAACTCCATATTTTTACAGTCTAGCGTAAAAACTTAGACTGTCAAATTTTGGCGTATTCTGCGAACCTTGCATTTTACGCACTGGATGTAAATTCTAGCGTAAAACTCAAATTTTGGCGGTCTGGTATAAAAACTCAGACTGTTAGGTTTTGGCGTATACGACAAACTTTGAGTTTTACGTACTGGATGTAAATTCCAGCATAAAACTCAAATTTTTGCAGTCTGGCATTAAACTCAGACTGTCAAGTTTTGGCGTATACGGCAAGAGTGTAGCACCTTATGTTTTACGCGGTGAAAGAAAATTCTAGCATAAAAAACTGACTTTTTCTTTTGCCTTTTGCAGTGGACCTACAGATCCCTCCTCTGGCTGAAGTGATGGACTCTGCCGCTGGAATGCTAAATTCCAACTATTTGGAGGATTTATCCCATGTGACTTTCCCCATTTCTGGAAACGAGTATCCTCAAGAAAGGAAAACTCTGATCTCTGCCCAAGGGAAAAGGATGTTGTTGAGTATGATCAGTGTTGAACCCCTGACGTACATAGATGGCACTGAGTATAAGAAACCAGCTTTCTTATTTAGGGATGTTATTGACAAACAATCCCAGACAAAGCCCAAGAAGGAATATTGGATATTTTCTGCTGAGGGCACGGTCATGTATCTGCCAAAGATGCCCAGAGATTACCCTATCTCTGCATTCTTCCATGCCATATATCCCAGGAAGATGGTATGGACTCTGACTCCTGATCTTCATGGACAGCCGGGGAATATCTTTTACAAGAAAGGATTAAACCGAGGAGCCTTTGTAAGCAGTCCCTCAGGCCCTATCATGCCTTTCAGAGGATTACTGCCGGGCAGCATCCCGAGTGAAGACTCTTTCTCGATCCAGCCATTTCAAATGGCAAACTTCTGCTATGAGTTTATGGCGCAGGGAGGAGTATACCCCAGGGTTAACCCTCGCACCAATGGATGGCTTAACCCTCAGAACCTTCGATGGGCCAGTTTAACTGCATGGGCCCTGAAGCACTTCCAGATGGAGGTGGAAAATATTAACTTATTTGAGGCTGTGAGTGCCACTAGTGTTGGGCTGCCTATCAACCCCAACTTGTTCTTAGCTTTGATGGAGCAATATAACTCACTCACTGGGACTTTCGTCACTCCGATAGGTGAGTTGGACCTAGCCCTTCATGAGATGGCAAATATCTCAAAGCTGCCAATGAGAGACATTCCTTACGAAGAATACATCCCCACCAACAGAGAGTTGAGGGACACCAACCCTCGGGTAGTGACAGTGTACCAAGAGCTGATGAGCCACTATCTTGCATGCACCACCTTCTACGGAGAGCCCTCTGATTTAGCCCATATTAACAAGTAGGTATCCTATCTCTTTTTCTATCAGGCTAGAAATGCCAAGCAGGACAAGGTTATAGATAGCAAAGATAAGCCTTTGAACCTTCTGAGCATGCTTAGTGCCAACACAGTCGATGATCTCATTGAAGATGCAGGGGCTCCAGATTGTGTTCTCGATGAGGAGATAGGGGATTATCCTGTAGGTACTAAAGCCTATATTTATATGAGGCATTGTCGCAAGCCTCTGTCAAGGGAAGCTCAACTGGCTGGCTTTCTCTCTATCTGGCTACGTCGATGGGTAGTGCCTGGCATCGCGTCTGCGGATTGCATTCATCGCAATACCTTATGGCCCGCAGTGCGTTTGGTATTTGGAGTAAGATTGGGCCTGCTTCTTGCCATGGTATACAGGATACAAGCTGGCCTGAGGGATATTACTGATTGGCTGCTGGCCGATACTACGCAACGTGAAGGATATCCCAGAGTGGAATTATCATTCTTATATCTGATGGGATGGTTAATCCTTCACAACACCAGAGTGATGTCTCCCGGATCTACCGGTGGTTCGGGAAATAAATTTTTGTTGAATTACAACAATTCTCTTTGTAACGTGGTTAGCGTCATAGATTGTCGACTAGCACTCAATTTTGCCCATAGTTGAAAATTTTTCTGCACCGTCCCCCCTACATATCAATCAACAGGGGACGAAGCTTCAGGATGCAGGTCAGGGGAAGACTATTCTTTCTCCTGAAGCCTTTTACTGGTTGGTCTATATTAGACCTTCCCATCTGCTGTACAGAAGTGAGGACCACTGCTACTTGGAGCCTTATCTTCCTAGTCGTTTCGCCAGGCAATTTAGGTATGATCAGTTGCACATGGGGAATCCCATCACTAGCTTCAAGTTCAAAGGTAGACTTATTGATGGAGCTAGAGGATGGCGGTATTTCATCATGGGTTATACTGGAGCAACCTTTGCTGTTCCCGTGACTTCTCTCTCCACGAAGTTGCATATTCTTCATTCGTACGCACAGTTTTATGCGTCCATCAATACTTTCTATCATGATTTTGATGTATATGGAAGTTTCAGAATGTCCTCTCATAGGTCCACTGGAAGAAAGGAGATACTGCCTGTTTCCTCGGATGAACGTGATGAAACCACCGGTACAGATGACTATTTATTGATTTTACCGAGAGGCATAATAGCTCCGCCAGCAGAGCCTCTCATAATCTCCAATAAATGAAAGGCTTCCACTCTGAAAGAGCCTCCCCCTCGCAAGAAGAAGCAGGCTGCCAGAGGTCCTAAAAAGACTTCCACCAAGGGGGCCTCTAGGAGTGAGCCTATTATTTCCCCTGTTGGGGATGATTCTTTGATTAGGGGTCCTTCGCCTTTTAGAGAGGGAAACTCCACAGTTCCAGCTGACAGTGCTGGAGATTCTTTGCCCGCGACTGCTGCCGCTACCACCGCTACTGGTAGTGCTTCTAGATCGCCTTCGAGGTCAAGCATAATAAGAGTCAGAATACCTTTATCGAGACAAATAATGGGCCTAGCCCTTCCTTCGTCTGTAAGTATTTCAAGCGAGATTCCACCCGATGAACCTCGAGTAGACCTGGGTGATGACTGGGATGACTACCCTTAAACGTCAGTTGGTGCACCCTCTTCTCCAGGTATGACAGCTTGTTTAGCATTATTAAGAAATAATTTAGCTATACAGGCTGCAGACGTACTATACATACCATCGGCCATGGGTAGATGCTGTCTCCACGCTTTTTTCAGGAAAATTAACATCAAATTGATATTAACTTTCTCTTACCTTATTTTCAGGCAAAGACATCTCGGGGGAGGGCGGAGTTGACACAACTTCTGACTTTGTTGCGGATCCAGCTAATGAAACGTCGGTGCCCGACGTCGAAGAAGCATACTTTGAAGCTGCTGATCTTTCATCCGCAACATTCTCGGGTGTCATCCCGCTAGTAGCAGTTCAAATAACATCAGAGGAGGATGAGCCCACCATCTCGACTGTGCCCCCTTTATCGAGCATGCCAGCAACTTCAACCGTTGCTGGTGTCTCTTCTTTTGTCGCACCATCTATTGAATCGACGACTGTGACAACATCCTCTACAGTCATTTCAGAACGGAGGCTTACCGATATTGCGGCTACTCCCAGCGTCTATTCGAGCTTTGCTATGCTAGTGGATCAATACACTAGCATATTCTACCTCACTTTGAAAGAATTGATATCCATGGTGCTGGAGAAGAATCTAGGCTTTGATGCTCTAAAGATCTCCTCTAATCTCACCATAGCGCAGATTAAAAATTTTAATGGCGCTGAAAGAGCTAATACGCTAGAGCAAATAGTTAATAGTTTAGAACAACCCATTAACGAATATTTGCAACTATCCCTAGGTGGCATCGATGACCTGGTTCAGGCTGAGTACGACTCCCTAACTGCAGAATTTGCTTGGCAGACAGAATCTTTAAACAAATCCATCCAGAAATATCAACAAGAGATAGAAAAAGAACAAGCAGTATTGGTGGAGAGTATTCCTCAGCTAGCTCAGTGCTGCACGAAATATGAGGGATACGAAGTGAGGGTTCAAGAATTGGAAGCTGAACTTGCTCATACAAGGGAGAGGCTTCTCAAGCATCGTTAGTTCGCAATGTATTGGAGGGCTAAGTGAGTACAGCTCAGCAGAACTTGACACATGTGGATATCATCCACGCAAGTTTTGTTGATACTCTATCCGAACTATCTCTCTTGAGCAATGATGAGGCAAGGCCGGAACATGATCGTACTAACATTTTAAACTCCAGGAATGAGAGGATGGCTGCTTTGGTGCAACAGATCCGTGATTTAACTGCTCCTCCCCAATGATGTACTTTTTTTCTCCTGTCATTTCTCAGAGATAATAAAGATGCATTTTATGACTTTGTGGACCCATCATTTTAGAATATAAATGATAGGCTAAGATGAAAGTGATATTAGAGGTAATATGAATATGATATACTTTCTGTAAGGTTTGGCTGAATGTAAATCTATTCAGAGGTAATATGAACCTGATAGAATATAATCCAACTAAATTTGTATACAAAACACTATCAGAGGTAATATGAACATGATGGGTTTACAAATTAGTTAAGCATATCTATTCAGAGGTCATATGAACCTGATAGAATATGATTCAGCTAACCTTTGTACGCAGTATCGCCAAAATAAGATCTTCATCATACTCCGTTAAGCAAAGGAGATCAAGTATAGTACTTCTTCAGGAATTTAATGTTGATAGGAGCCATTATCAAATTTTTATTAGGCTTGGCTCATCTGTAAGCGCCATTTGAGAATGTTGTTTCAATCATATAAGGGCCCTCCATTTCTTTACGATTGTTTGTATGAACTTCGGATATCGTACCAGAGGTAATATGGACGTAGTAAAATACTATGTTTGTTTGAGGACATCCCACTGGGGGATCTTTGGTGGACCTATTATTTGTTGCACATGTTAGTGCAAGTAATAGGTTTAAGATAAGTCATGCCAGAGGTAATATGAACGCTGTAAAATAAGACTCTACGGGGATAGTGGAGAGACATATTCTAGTTGAGAGGTAATATGGTCTTGCATTATTCGTTTCCATTGCGGACATCCCATGGGGGATTTGTGGTGGACCTATTACTTCTTATGCACGAGAGTGCAAGTAATAAGTTTAAGACAAGCCCTGCCAGAGGTAATATGGACGTGGCAGTTTTTGTGGAACTAACATCACTGGCGTACTTAGACGTAAGTACGCGTGCTAAGTTGAGATGACAACCGATATCAGAGGTAATATGGACATAATAATCGATAGCCTAATCCGGAAGGTTTGCTCAGAGGTAATATGAACATGAAAAACTCAGCCTGAGAGAAATATTATGACAATAGTTCAGAGGTAATATGAACGTAAACTAATGTCCGAAAAATTCCTTGAGGAGTGATTTATTGAATATGGTCTATCCGAACATGAAGATAGACCAAAGTATCATTCCGCTGGAGAGATTGATTGGATGATAGCTCAGAGGTAATATGAACTTGGCTAGCGTCTAGCGAGATTGGTTGTGAATAGTCACTGCGGGAGTTTGCGAGTAGACCTAAGGATTGCTTCGTTGGGGAAATTTTGAGGATCCATCATCTATTGCGTATCCGAGACTCTTGGATACAGATGATGACTTTTTTACAAGAACTTGTAGTGAAGGAGAAAATGTCGCACATAGGCACTTGCTGGGGATGAAGAACCAAGAGTTGATTTGTACATTTAGATTGTGGACTTATTACCCATGGCGTACCTTAAGTACAGATAATAAGCTGAAACGACTAGCACTACCAGGGGTTATGCAAACGTGATAGTAGAAAGTCAAAGAGAAAAACTTTACTCAGAGGTAATATGGACATGGAAAACTTCTAAAAATATCGTACTCAGAGGTAATATGGACATGGAAAGATATGACTCGATGGGGGTAAAGAAAAACAGGACAGAGGTAATATGGAAGTGACCATTTTTTGTGGTGATAGATTTACTCTGCCAGGAAAAGTAGAGAGATGTGATTTAGAGGTAATATGTATGTGAACTGATCAATAGCAACAACCTGGAAGGTTTGTTCAGAGGTCACTTGGACATGGAAAACTCAGTTGGGAAAAAAATGTTTGGACAACAGTTCAGAGGTAATATGAACATGAACCGATGTCCGAAAAATTCACTGGAGAGTGATTTACTGAGTGGGGATAGATCTGAAGGTTGTTCCTCTGGAAAGATTTTAGGGACTCATCATCCGGTACTTCTTGAGGGGCAAATTGCCACGTTGGAGTGAGATCAATTTGCAGTGACTGTCATCTTGTTTATAAATGCAAAATGATGACTTTGGCGTCGATCAACTCCTGGATTCTCCTTTTTAGTACATAGCATACCTTTGTGGGGTGATGAATGTACCAATGAAAGAGAAAATATTATGGGTCATCGACCTTGCCAGCCCTTTCAGGGTATCTGATGTTGGGTAGCCGGAGTTTGTTTTTCTTTATCAATATATTGAAGATTTCAATGATGTCATCCTCATTGAAGGAGAAAGTTCTCTTTGGCTTTCGGGCTTCCGATACCTGAGTCATACAGTTCTCAGGGAAGATGGTCATAGCTGAATCATCTTCGGACATAGAAGGAATTCTACCCCCAGCTTTGGATGCTGCTCTGTTTTATCGAGGAAGACTACCCCCAGACATGGCGTTGTCTGGTTCTTCTTCTTCTTTTTGTTTGCCTTTGTCCACAGAAGTTGATTTAGAAGGACCTGCCTCTGGTATTACAGGATCAGACTCTGGAGGTTTGGAGTTTGCAAGAGATGCGGTATACCCTAACCCAAAATGAGTTCGTTGACAGTAAGGATCACTATGCAACGGTATTCGTCTGCCTTTTCCATAATTGAGGCCTTGCTTCAACTTCAAATCATAACCTATGTTTTGCATAATCTTTAAAGCCTGTGGGCTATATCTGTGGATTTGTATTTTCCCAACATCAGACTCGTAAGAATCTTCTTGTACAATCGGTCTATTCCTCATTCAACCAAAGATTATTTGATGCTGATCGTTGCAAGTAGGTGGAACAATAAAGACATATTCTTCATATGGCCCGTATGTTATGACGATATTAGATGTTGACGCTACTTCTCCTATAATCTCCACACGCTTGGTAGTTAGGGGCACTAAATCTTGATTTTGACCCCTGTCTTTGCATTTCTGGATCAAAAAATCACGCAAATCAGAGAGATTACCAGAAGAAGAAGAAGGCTTATTCTGCCTTTTTGCACCAGTAGGAAGGTGGAGATTGAGAACCATAACCCTTTCTCTGCCATAGGAATACAGCAGTTCACATATATGGGCTACATACGATCCATCATCCGTCTGAGGAGCATATTTTCTCATAAAATGGGTCTTCTTTACGCGAACGGACTTATCCTGGCGTAATTTGGAGTTTTGCACAGGTTCGCGTAAAACGGATAAAGTTCTCAAACGGCCTCCAGCGTCACGTATAATCTGAAGAGTGGGCAATTTCTTCTCTTGGGGGCGTACAAGCCTAGAGGTTGGGAGATCCACCACTCGTTTTTCCTTGATGTGGTCAAAGAGTCCATCTGCCTCATCACAGAAGGAAGATATATTTTTACGCGCATGGCGCATTTGAAATTTCTGAATTGGCACTGAGGCCTTGTCAGAAATTTTGTCTGCCATGTCACAAACGAAAGACGAAGTTTTACTCGCAGGGTGCATGTTAGACTTCTGGATTGGCACTGGGGCATTGCCAAAAGTTTTATCTGCCACATCACAGATGGGAGACCAAGTTTTATGCGCAGAGCGCGTCTGAGACTTCTGGGTTGGCACTGAGGCATTGCCAGAAGTCTTATCTGCCACGTCACAGACGGAAGACAAATTTTTTATGCCCAAGGCATGTCTGAGGCTTCTGGATTGGCACTGAGGCATTACCAGAAGTCTTGTCTGTCACGTCACAGACGGAAGACAAATTTTTACGCCCAAGGCGTGTAGGCTTTGTTGTCACAACCTTGTTGATCAGAGAAGAAGAGCATGAAGGAAGGATATAGGATGTCTTGGGCATCCACACTTTACACAGCTTTCTGCTGTTCTGGACAGAGAGGGGATGAGAGGTACCCCCTGCACGAAGCATGTCTTCATAAGCAGATTGGTCGAACTGGATGACCAAAGTCTTCTTCGTCGATCCAATGGATACAACATCGTGTTGAGCAATGGCTTTCTCGTCAGATAAGAAAGTGGTCCCCAGCAGAGTCGCCATCTTGTGTTTGAATAAACAAAAATGAGAGAAGAAGAGGGTTTATACGAAACCTTTCTTTTTTTGCTTACAAACAAGAAAAAGAGTACAATTAATCCTATATGAGGATGTTAAGTACAATAAAAATGATTCTGGAGAAAAATTGCTATAGGAGTCTGATCTGTGGTCGATCACTTTGTCCCTTGGACCACACGATGATGAAGAAGTATTGTAGAAGAAGAAGAAGCTTCAAAGGTTGCAAGTTGGATTGAATTCTCGTTGCCAAAGTTGTCAATCAACACTCTCTGTCTATGCTCTCTCCTCTTTTTCAATCTGATTCTCTGATCCTCTATCCGGTGACTAGAGGTCTCTATTTATATAGATCAGTCATAATAACTGTCCAGTTAGCGTAGAAGCCAAACTGTGAAGAAAGTGGCATCTTTTATGCGGCGGTTATAATAACTGCTACCAATGTTTGAATAATCTCCTGAATCCCCGTATAACATATGTCCCATTATGAGGTAATGCGTATAACTGCTTCTCGAAGATCACGGCATGCAAGCCACGTAGATAATTGTACCTTGCGTAGAGATGGTTGGCGTAGAAGCCAAATAACTGTCTTGTTGGCGTAAAAGCCAAATAAATGTCTTGTTGGTATAAAAGCCAAATAAATGTCTTGTTGGCATAAAAGCCAAGCTCTGCGTAAAAGTTGAGGATTCATGGATAATAGACAACCAGCGTAAAATATCCAATTGTCTGTCACGACTGAGGTCTTGAGCGTATTCTGGGCTGAATAACCTTATCACATACCTTTACAAATATAGCCGAGTTGGCATATTTCGAGGAGATAGCATACGGCGTACTCCTATAGTTGAAAATAGCCGGGTTGGCATAAAATGCAAGGATGGTGAGGTGAGCGTATTAGTCACAGTTTTAGTTTTCCCAGTCTTTTTAAAAATAGAACAAAATCTCGTGCATTAAATACAGAGATCTACCCCCATCTCGTGCATTAAATGCAGAGATATGCCTCGAGCTCTGTACGAGAAGCAGCTTTTAACGTGGCGTCTGATTTCATCTTGTCTCGAGCGTAAAGGCTCATTTTTGCCCATGTAGAATAGGCAGCGTATTCTTTGAAGGTATAAAAATAACTTGTATCAAGAATATGTCACTAAACGAGAGCCTGGGTCTCTGTATAAAATCATTATCACAGCCGTCCTCTCGATCGTCGTGTAGTACTTTTTGTCAGGAGTCAGGTTCACTGTTTTGTCTGACAGATTCATTCAAGGAATACAAAGAGTTCCTTGTATAACTTCACGCTGCGTTAAGAGCAAACGTATTTTATGCAGGAGGGTATAGTAACCTTTTTACGCCAAAACAGCCTGACAGTGCTGCTTTACGCGGGTAGCTCTGGAGCTCTATTTTACGCCAAATAGCGTTGAAGCTCTGTTGTATGCCAATATCTCTGAAGTTATATTTTACGCCACACAGCGCTGAAGCTCTGTTTTACGCGGACTTCATGTATGTTAGGGGTTTTGATTGTATAATACGCGTACAATTCCCTAGCGTATTTCATGCTTCTACAGTCCTGAATGCGGTCTTTGGGATATCCTGCTTCCGTATCTTCACCTGGTGATATCCTGATCTCAAGTCTATCTTCGAAAACACCTTAGCTCCACTAAGCTGATCAACTAAGTCATCAATGCGTGGCAATAGATATTTATTCTTCATGGTCACTGTAATTAAGGCTCTATAGTTGATGCACATATGCACTGACCCATCATTCTTTGGTACAAACAATACTGGTGCTCCCCAGGGTGATGCACTTGGTTGGATGAAACCTTTCTCCTCTAATTCTTTCAACTGTGCCTTCAGCTGATCCATCTCCTTCTTTGCCAACCTATAAACATATGATTCTATGGGTGCTGCTCCTGGTGTCAATTCAATCGAGAATTATATGTCTCTATCCAGAGGTAGTCTTGGTAATTCCTCTGGAAAGATGTCTTAAAACTCTGAAATAATAGGGTGATAGATAACATCGTCCATTGCGAGCTGCACACCATCAAGGGCTTCTGTAGATCCTCATGCAAACTCAAGTTCCGGCTAGCCTGGTACCTTAAAAAGAATATTTCCTCTAAAATAGTCGAAGAAAGCGTGTTACTTGCTTAGCCAGTCCATTCCGAGCATAATTCAAAAGTTGGCATAGGAAGGACTAAGAGTCGGGCATTTATCTCTCTGCCACGAATCACTACAGGACATGATATACAAATCCGACTAACAGGTAAAACTCCTCCTCCGGTGAGAATTCTAACACAACTAGGTAAAGGTGTAGTGACAATATTGTGTTTGGCAATAAAACTAGGAGATATGAACGAGTGGGAGGCTCCCGTATCAAATAATGTCACAGCAAAAAAAGTAAAAACAAGAGTAGTACCTTCTATAACATCAATCTTCTGATCTATGTCATCCACTTCTAGTGCAAAAGCTTGTCCATTTCTTTGTGGTAGTCCATGTCTGGCCCTCGTGAACTAATCCTCCAGAGTAGGTAGCGGTGGTCCTCGCTGAAATCCTCCGACGGCTGTGGGTTGAGGTGCTCCTGGTCTTGTCATCTGTTGAACTGGCTTCGGTGTTGGAAGTGCTAGCATCTGTATTGGCAGTGGAAGCATCAACGCCTGCTGCATTGGACAGTCTCTCGCCATATGCTATCCGAAACCACACCTCATACATTATCCCAAACGAGTCTGACAGTCTCTCAAAATTTGTCCGTGTTTCCCATATTAACTGCAGTGGGGGTTCTCCAAATTCTAGTCCTGCTCTGTGCTGATGGTGTTGTTGTTGTACCAAAGGACGTCTGATAGGCCCTCATTGCTGTGTCCTTGCTGTTCCCTGCTGTGTCTTCAGTTGACCTCCTTTTCCCTTGCTGATGGTCTTTTATAACCTAGCTTCTATTAATAATTCGGCATAAGAGATCCGGGACTGTGAGCTAGTGTAGTGTTGGAGCTCCTGGGTCAGCCCGCGGTAAAATCTCTTAGACTTCTCCAAGTCATTTGGTATCAGGGCAGCGCCATATTTACTAAGACGACTAAACTCTGCATCATACTCGTCAACTATCTTATTTTCATGCTCCAGATGAAGAAACTGATCGTACAACGCATCTGTTACAGTGTCCGAGAAGTACTTCCTCTCAAAGCACTCCAAGAATTATTTCCAAGTCTGATATGTACCCAACTGGCACACCATTGATTCCTACCAGTGATGAGCGTTACCATCTAGCTGCATTCTTATGCCTGTCATCCATAGATCTGTAGGTAGCTGCGATGCTTCTAATAACTTCTTGGTGTGGGTAATCTAGTTTGTGGTCTCCTCTGGGCTCTCAGTGCCTTTATACGGCTTGGGACCCATCTGTACAAAGTCCTTGACTGAACCAACTCTAGCTCGCGGTACTGGTACTAGTGCCTGGGCTGGCACAGGTGGATTTGTAGCCATTCTCTCAAGTGCTGTCAGAAATTTTTGCCTCTGCTCTGCCGCTTGCTGCCTCTGCTCTACAGCCAGTGTGGCCGCCTGCTGTCTCTGTTCCTGCATCATCATTTAGAAGAATTGGAACAACTATTTCTGGCCATCCTTTGGTGTCGATAAGGCTGGAAAAGTCCCATTAGGTGAAGCAGAAAGATCAGATAGAACTGGATTATGAGTCTGTCCATCCAGTCCTGGCAGTCTAGGAGTCATCAAGGTCTCTCCTCGAGTTTGGCCGTTGACTCCTGAAGGTGTGTCGCCTCCGATGGCAGTACATTCACTACGCAAATCCATCTCTCTGCAAGAGGTGGACGAAACAATTAGAAGAAGTACAGGAATCAAACATGATGCAAGCATTTAAATAGGATAGTTGAAAGGGAAGATGAGTTTTAGTCAAGCATGGATGAGATCCTATACTCTATTCCTATGCGCAGGCTTGTTCGATACAGTAACATAACGGAGAAAATCTATTCGTTGGCCTGCGTGGGCTACCACTAAAAATATATCACGCCCCAGTCCCAAAATACGTAGGACTAGGAATACGTAAGCATGACAGCCGTATGTACATGGCAACTCCAATATATGGATACCATAATACACACATACGCTGTAATATGAATATCAAATCCACAAGTGGTAATATACTGTCAACACAAGTCACACGCAATCTATATCTCATCCACAGCACAAATAAAGAAATATGAATAAATAACTGAATCTTAAATATGAAGTATCAAAGTATGATAGTCGGATAAAAATAAATCCACTGCAAATTGACTATACTAAAAACTAAAGAATGAGAGAAGAGATCAAACTATAGTATAAGATAGATGTCCATAAAGGAAATAGCAACTAGAATATCCATCAGCTGCGATGAATCAAAGGTACTCTGAAGGTAAGACCTCCTCAGTCTGGTATGAAGCGTCAGGTCCGGGCCGTACTCCTGTGGATAATCCTGCAAGTCTATACCTGGAAAGGGACGAGGTCCTCAGAGGGACATAACAATATACATAGAAGTATGCCAATAAAGTACTGAAAAATAAACATCAAATGGGTCGCCTAACCATCTATGTGAATGCAGTTTGAGAACAACTTTCCAACACGTAGGCTATCTGGCTAAAATGGGATTGACATGATTCTCTCGGAGATTCAACAGCCTAAAAAGCATGACGTCTTTTGAACCTCAGAGGCCGCCTGATAATAATAATATATATAGTGGTCATCATGACCGCGCATCTCCGGCGGAGCGTACGGGTTACACAAGAAAAGTGCAAAGGAGCCCAAATGCCTTACTTATTATTCTTTCCACCCCATGCTCTAAGCATGTCACATCCATAACACGATAAAACCTCTAAATAACTGTCAGGTCTTCTAGCATACAATTTCTATCAGCAGTTATCCCTATCCGTCGTACGTCCTCTACGTACCAATGGCCAGTCGAGTACGCAAGTTCGTGTCCTACATGAGACTCACACTCATGTAACAACAGTGTCATGGCCAATGAAACATAAGAATGCCTCATGATAATGGGGTGGTCTCATAAACTAGACAACATGCATATATATATATATAATAAAAATAGAATATGACACCACCGTCATTGCACCCAAGTTATTCTTGGACGAACAGTTTATATAGCAGTTAAAATATATGACTAAATTGACAAAAATAAAATACATGCATCATATAGAATATAAATCACAGTACAATGTCAAGGTATACTTGCCTGGCAAGCAATCTGTATAGTGTAAGCGTCCAGATGTCAAGTACACAGGATCAGAAACTATGGCCTCCGAATAAACGTCTCCGGATACTAAAATAAATATCACCAAAATTCCCGAAATGAGCGAGATAGCTAGAAAATACTATCCTTTCGTCCAATTTGGATACATGGGCAAAATGGTAATTTTGGGTCAAAGTGGGGTCCACATGTGGCCCACTTTGCACCAAAATACGTGCTAGAGGTAAAGGTCTCTAAATAGGACAAATTATAGGTCAAACAAATTCTAAACGTAAATACGAACTCAACAGTATGTCCAATTTTAGATTTCGGTGAGCCGAACACAAATTTGCCCAAAAATTTAACCGTAGAGCCCGCAAATAGACGGCTTGGTCAACTGTCTCAGAATCGCGTGAAACTTGGGTCACGGGACCAGCGTGATACCATGAATCCAATGGCGTAAGTTTTTTCGTATTTTGACGAGCGTACACTAAATCGTACGGTATTTTGCAAAAGTCACAATACGAGTTGATTCTGACGCGCACACACGTCCAAATTAGTTTACTGATACGGGTTGATTCGGACGCGCACACACATCCAAATCAGTTTTCGTAAAAGCTCACATGTCAGTATATATCATACGCGTCTTTCGGTATAATTGGTACATGACGGGGCGGTCCCGTTTGGCGGGGCACGCTCCATATAGCAATTTCTAAGTTTTGGAAAACAAGTTTTTCATAATTTTTAACCCAGTTTATTTCTGAATTTAACACAAAATAAAATAATATAATTGACAGAAAATGATCTCGGTTATATGGACTTCACATAGAAAAAGTAAATCTAGATTTGTATGTCTGTGGAGGAAGATATCAGTCCTTAAACATAGGTGGTCGCCACAGTTTTCTATAGTAAAAAGATGTAGTTTTTCTCCAACTTGGCCTCGATTTCTACCTAGTGTTAAGCGCTGCTCGATGAAAACTAATTTACAGAGTTGGAAGGAGGATAGGTTGTGAACATACCGGTGAAGACGGATTCAAATACGGTCAAACGACGAGGCAGAAAACAGCGTGTGAAGCAGGGCACGTCTCTGCTAATTCTTGTCGCGGTGCTCGCGCGGGTGACGCGGACGCGGCGGTCGGCGGTACTGGTTCCGGCGGCTGCGGGGTTGCTCAGGTGGTCGGGGCGGCGCTGGGTCATGGGGGTGAGTAGGTTTAGGATTAGGGTTTGTTCCGTATGTATATATATATATATATATATATATATATATATATATATATATATATATATATATATATATATATGGAGAGAGGATGAGGGAAGGGGAGCCGCAGTTCTAGCAGCTGGGTTGGGTACTTTAGGCGGGTCTGGGGTTATCGGGTTAGGGGGGATATTGGGTTTAGTTTATTTATTATTATTATTATTATTATTATTATTATTATTATTATTATTATTATTATTATTATTTTCCTTTCTTTTATTTATACAAT
>JAYESA010000730.1:0-107561 GCA_036927795.1 Iris macrosiphon
AACTTCACCCTATTCAAAAGTGAAAAATTATATCACTTCTCAACTACTACCTCAACAACTAACCAAACGAAAAAATTATAAAAAGTTACATTTTTTAACTCACTTTCAACAACCATTTAAATAAAAAAAATTATAAAATATATATACACATAATGTACATATACAACATACGTAAACTCAACTTCTGAATTTTTTATTTCGTTCTACTTCGGTGAACCAAGCAAACATTCCCTTAGAAATCCATTTGAAGGGTGTTTAATTGGAAGAGTGACCCTTGTAACCAGACAAAATTGGTGTTATCCAACAAATTTGGTCTGGTTTAGTTGGATGGAGCTAGGCATAGGACCCCCCCCCCCCCCCCCCCCCCCCCCCCCCCCGCAAAAGTAAGACTGTGAGAGAGACAATATGTACACCCCAATCCATGCAAGGCACTGTCGATGGAGGTGGTCCTTTTCTCTATATAGCCTTTGAGGTTTTGCCATCCATGGTGGATTGCATTGTGGCAAGGCACTCACAATCTTTACAAAAAATTAGTGATATTTAAGTGCGATACACGTTATTTTATCTATATATATATATATATTATATATATATAATTAAATAATTAGATAAAATTTATATTATATTAAAATAGTTTAAATATAATTTTAATTAAAAATTATTATAAATATGTTTAGAATTTTGAATATATATTTAGATAATATTATTAGTTGATTTAAATATATTAAAGTAGTTTAAATTATATAGAAATTTAAAGTAGATATAATTTTAGATAATATTATTTAGTTGGTTTAAATATATTAAATAGTTTAAATTATATAGAAATTTAAAGTAGATATAATTTTAGATGATATAATTTAGTTAGTTTAAATATATTAAAATAGTTTAAATTACATAGGAATTTAAAGTAGATATAATTTTATAAATTTTTACGTGAGGGTGAAGATATACACACGTGACATTTAAAAGAATTAAAAAAATAGACTAAGAATTTACAAACGTTTTAGACGATTTATGTTTGAGTCGTTTTTCAGCCACATTATATAGTAGAAGATGAGATGACAAAATTAGTTTATGATCACAATGGAACTTAAATATTGCTAAATAAATTAATATTTATCGAATTTAAAAACACAAATTTGTATGTGTTTTTCGTGAATGAGAGAAAGACCAAAAATAATTCTCTGTATTTATGAGTGTTACATATAAAATAATAAAATAGAAATAAAATCTCCAAATATCAACTACCTATATACAAATAAGTTGAGATAGACCAAGATAACAACTACATATGCTGAAAATCTACTGCTTATATACAAAATATGTTGAGATAGACTAAGATAACAACTACATATGCTAGCTTGGACACCCAGATCAAGTTCAATACCGCATATCACCCCAGACAGACGACCAGTCGGAGAGGACTATCCAGACTCTCGAGGATATGCTACGCACATGTGTTTTGGATTTTAGAGGCTCTTGGAGGATCATCTTCACCTGGTAGAGTTTGCTTATAACATCACCTACCAGGTCAGTATCGAGATATCACCATTTGAGGCATTGTATGGACGGAGATGTCGCACTCCGTTATCGTGGGATGATGTTGGTGAGAGGGCCTTGTTGGGACCAAAGATGGTTGTGGATGCGGCTGAGAAGGTGAAGCTTATCAGAGATAGGCTTCGGGTGGCACAGAACAGTCAGCGACAATGGTCCGATAGCCACCGGAGACCTTTGTAGTTTGAGGTATATGTTTTGTTTGCTCTGCTTGTGTTTGTTTTGTTTTAGATAGAGTCATAAGGCTCTGTTTTGTGCTAGGTTGGTGATCTGATGTTCTTGAGGATTTCTTCGACATGAAGCACGATTCGCTTTGGTGGAGGCAAAAATCTTAGTCCATGGTACATTGGACCCTTCGGTGTTCTTGAGAGGGTCGGTGATGTGGCCTACAGACTAGACTTGTCGCCTGCACTAGAGGGAGTGTACAACGTGTTCCATGTGTCGCAGCTGAGACGGTACGTGGCAGATCCTAGCCATGTACTGGGTCACTCGGAGATCGAGGTTGGTCCGACTCTCAGCTACCCAGAGCAGCCTGTGGAGATTCTGGATCGCAGGAAGAGGGTGCTGCAGAACCAGACGATTCCCTTGGTACGCGTCGCGTGGATGCATCACGCTCCAGGGGAGTCTACCTGGGAGGGGGAATCCAAGATGCGCGAGCGATACCGTTATTTGTTTGAGCCGTGAGATATAATTCTTTCTTGCTTGTTGTGATTGATGTTATAGGTTATTTCATTCCTTAAATTTTGAGCACTAAATTTTTCTAAGGAGGGTAGTTTTGTCACCTCCACTTCAACAAATAGGGATAATTTAGTCATTTTGCATAATTATTTTATTTTTAGAGATTAAATATTTTTTATTGTGCTATTAATTTAATTAGTGCTTTGTTCTATTTATTATATATAGTATTATTTAATTCTAGTTAATGGGATAGCCTAATAGTTAGACTTGACACTTGTGAACCCAATTAGACTTGCCATGACAACTTGTCAGCCCAATATGGACTATGCCCAATTAGACACATTTTCTTTAAGTTAAATTAAGGAGATTAGCTTAATTTGTATTAGTTAGAGACTTCCCCATTTATCCCTTCCTTAATATTCTTTATATTAATTAAGTATAGGGCACATTAGTCATTGTTAGTTGCTTGGGAAGGGAGGAAGGGTATGGCCACTATAGAGAGGTTATTCTCTCTCTTTTCTCTTTATTTACACTCATTTCTAGATCCTCAAATTCCTAGATACCCAATTCACTTCATGCCTCCATCTATTCTCCCCAATTCATTCACATTCTCTCTCATTCTCACCACTCAAGGAGCATTGGAGCTTAGAGCTGCAAGGAGCACGTGGAGAAGGAGCTTTGGCAAGGAGATTGTTTTCGGATCGTTTTCATTGGAACAATTCATTGGAAATTCATCTCCCAATAGGTATAATTCTAAATTCACCTTCTTCCTAGCTTCTAAATCATGCATTTGACCATTAGAAACTCTCACATGGCATATGGCTACCTATAGGAAGAAATTCTAGGCTAATTGGTGGTGTATATAAATTTTATATGGTAATTTGTGTCCATTTGGGAGAAATTACGAGATTGACACATCAAGTGTGTGTCATGACACTAATTTAGTCAAATCGAACTTATATCGGGGTTGAGATACTAGTTGTGTCCCCTGTAAACCCCCTGAATTTTCAAAATTTTAAAAACTGGATTTTTCACAATTTTCTGGAATTTTCTGGGAATTTTCTGTAATTTAAAAACTGGGTTTTAATTATTCAATAATTTTTAATTGATATTAAAACAGTATTAAAATATTATGAAAATAATATTTTTGGATGTAAAATAAAAAACTGGACTTAGGGCAATTTTCTGGGATTTTATTGGGCCTCGGACCTAATTTTAAAAGCCTAAAAACTATTTTCCTAATTAAATTAATTATTTAAATATTTTATTATTATTATTACTGTTATTTTAATTATATTTTTAGTTGGGCCCGGCCCGGCCCAGTGGGCCGAGCCCGTTAGGCTGACCCAGCCCAGCCCTCACTCACCCTAGCGGGTCGGGCGGGTCCGCTCGCCCGGAGCCCGCCGCCCGACCCGACCCGCTCCATCACCCGCCCCTGTCACCCACGACCCGCCGATAATCCCGCCGCCGCCTCCGCCGGAGGGGTCACCCCCACGTCGCCTCCCCCTCCGACCTCTCCGCCACGACGCCCCGGTCTCAGCCCTCCCACAGCCCCTATTTATATCCTCCTCCTCCGCCCTCTCTTCCCCCCAAACCCTAACCCCAATCAACCCCGACTCCGGCGGCCCTCGACCCGCTGACCCCCTCCGCCGACCTTCTCCGCCGAGCCCGGCCTCCCACTCCTTTCCTCCGCCATCCTCACCACCTCCACGCCGCCGAGACCAGCACCCCCTCTCCTCTTCCTCGAACCCGTCCAGCCGTCCAGCGCCGACTCCGGCGACTCCGGTCAGAGCCGCCCCGGCCAGCAGTGCCTCGAGCCTCCCCGAGCAGCGTCGACCCTCCGCCGACCTCGGCCAGCTGCCGGACACGGTCCCAGCAGGACACGGACAGTGGACACGGCCCTTCGTGTCGGACACAGTGTCAATTTGACACCAGGACACGAGAAACCCCCGTTTCGTGAAGCTCTGTTCAGGTACTTCTAATTTCCTCCTCGTAGCTCGGAATTCGATTCCGTAAATTTCTACGCGAAGCCTGTATGACCCTCTCGGTGCCCGGACAAACTGTTCGAGGCATCGCGTCCTGTGGTGATCGCACACCGCGATCCAAAAACAGGAAAAACCAGACCCTGTTTCACCCCGGAACTGAGTACGCCCCGCCAAACGGGACGACTTGGTCGCGTGCAGTCTTCACAGATACGTGCGCCTCGTCGATACGGACGTGTGGGATTTCGCGGAAGCTGATTCGGGTGTGCGTGCACACCGGAATCAACGCGTATCCGCGGACATCGCTCCGTATCTGCCTTTTCTGCAATTCACCCTAACTTCGTGCACACACGTCAGATCGAGACGAAACTTGCGCCATCGGACTCGTAGCGATACGCTGGTCCTGTGGGTCAAGTTTGGTTCGATTCTGAGAACGTTGACGAAATCGCGTGTCGTGGGCCCCACAGGCCCCGCTCGACGGGCGATTTTGTGATCGGCTCATCGGAATTCAATTCTGAAAGTTCCGTTGGGTTCGTATCAGCGTTTCTGACCTGTGGACACTAAGTTTGGTGAATTTGGAGACCTTTGACCCGGACACGTTTTTGGTGCAAAGCGGGCCCACATGTGGACCCCGTTTTGACCCGAAACTGTCGTTTCTGCCCTTGTCTCCAAATTGGACCCAAGGACAGGCGTTTCTAGCTGATTGATATTTTCTGGATCTGATGGTGATGTTGGTTTCAGCAACCGGAGTACCGCCTGCAATTCCCGCCGAAGTCAGAACTGCGAACCGAGCCGGAACCACAGGCAAGTGTACCTCGCCAAAACTTGCAGCTTGCTACATATTTCCTGGACTTGGTTATACATCAGTGGGCAAGTAAAGCCTGCCAATTCTTAGACATTTCTGATTATAGTATTTTACTTGATTTTCTGGTAGTTTCTTATGTAACTTGTTTAACTGCTCAACCCAGGACACCTGACAATATTCATGTGACGGAATTGCCTGAGATATACCTGGTGATTCCGTATAGGTTATATATTCATGTCATTACAGTTTACATGCTTAGATTCTAGCATGACTCATTGCATTAGTTCAAACTTGCGTGACTTGTACCTGATATATTCTGGAACTGTGACGTGAGATTACATGGGGTGGGGAGAGTATTACCATATCAAGGCTGATTATAATGTAAATAATGTTATCTGGAGGTGTCCTAGTCTCTGATACAGAGCTTTGGCACAAGTTCTGGCTCTTCGAGAAAATACTGCTATGGTTTCTTAGACACTGATCATGTAGTAGTCTCAGCTTGAGTATGACTAAAACTCTCACTTGCATATCACTAGCTGGTTTACATATTTACCCTGCTGTTTATTTTATTGCTGCACTGCATATGTTTTGGCTTGTATTTTCTGTACCTTGTTATGTCCCCTGAGGACCTGGAATGGACTATGTCCCCAGGTGTAGCCGCAGAGAACTACCCCGAGGTGTACGGTACAGGAGCACTCCTTGGAGCAGAACCCGGAACCGAGGACGAGATAGTTGCAGAAGACTTCTCCTGAGCACCGGCTTCAGCTACACAGTATTTCCTTTTCAGTATTTTATTTCCAGTCTATGTTTCCTTAAATGTAACAGAATAATTCTCGGATTTGTTTCCCGAGATAACCTTATTTAGTATTGCATATTTAATTCTATTTGCATTATTTCCGTCATTAATCTGTGTTATTCTGTGGATGAGAATAGAAATACCTGTGACTTGTAACATATTACTGATAGACTACAGCTTAAGCATGCCCTAATGGATCCATTAAATTGGGTTGTCCATCGGTGCGTGCTGCTGGCCATTGCTCACGTGCTCAGTCCCTCGTCATTTTGGGACTGGGGCGTGACATGGTTTTTGTGGTGGCCCATGCAGGTCTACGACTAAATTGTTCGGTTTCAACTTAGGGACCGAACATGCCTGCAATAAGATAGGATAAGTTTTTAGGATCTCATCCACTTGCTTGAATCGTTTTTGATATCTGTATCGTATTCGAACTAACTTGAACTTGCATCTTGCCTTGTTTCCTGTGCGCCTCTTATTGGGTATTTTGGATACAGGGAAATGGACCCACAAGAATGCGACGAGACTCCCGCCAGAACGCCACAAGCTACAGGTGTCACCTACGACGACGAAGTGACACCAGTCGAAGGAATCCCCACAACTCAACAGAGCCAGCCGGCAGGTCAACCCACCTCCCGATTCCGGCGCGATGACATCCCACCTCCGCCGCAGTTCGTCCCACCAATGCCCGTGTTCCCACCAGGACAGCCAATCGACGGGCAACAAATATTTCAGATGATCTACGCGATGATGCAAGCACAGCAACAAGTCCAACACGAGGCTCAGCGTTGCGAAGCTAATTTCTTAAGGGACATCATTGTAACTGCACTGGAGCAGGCCAACCTACCAGCTCGACGGCCAACTACAGGCTCAATTACTGACTTCCGCCAACTGAAGTCCCGCACTTTTTCTGGAAAAGAGGAGCCCACAGAAGTTCACGAGTGGCTCACCAACATTCGGCATCAACTTGAAGCAGCTGAACTTCCACGGGAACGCTGGATGACTGCCGTCCGAATGCAATTGACGGATAATGCCCATCACTGGTGGCTATCCGAGGAGATGCGACTCGGACCAGACCGAGTCACTTGGGAGGAGTTCTCCAGACTCTTCCAGGAGATGTACATTCCTGCCATCGCTCGATCAGAACTGCGGGACAAATTCAATCGCCTCACTCAGGACTCCATGACGGTGGAAGAGTACAACGCAGAATTCATTCGTCTGAGCCGCTTCGCCCCCACCCTGATCCCGACTGAGGAAGAGAAGGCCGAGAAATTCTTCGACGGACTGAACATTGAGCTGCAGAAACTAATTGGGTCCGTCGCACCAACATCATACTCGGACGTCCTTGCTGCGGCTCGACGCATAGAGCGCGTCACCAAGAGAGAGACCAGACTGAAGCGGTCGTCCCCATCCGCACCAACCAAAGCAGCACAAGAAGAATCTGCAAAGAGACCGCACCAACAGCAGAAAGCATCTACACCACCAGTGGTAGTCCTCCTTACTTGTCATTACTGTGGCAAAGCAGGCCATATCGCCAAGGAATGCCGACGCAGACTAGGATTGTGTTTGGCATGCGGATCCCGTCAGCATTCGGTAAGGGATTGCACCCAACGTGGAGAAGGAACACCAAGGGCGAACCAGCAAACTCCACCAGCACCTCGAGCAGCACCCTACCAGCAAGCTCAGCAGCAGCAGAGGAATCTACCTCAAGGACGAGAGCAGGCTTACGCGATGACTGTGCAGGAAACCGATGCGAGTAAGTGATTTATAGTTATCTGTTTTAGTCTTGTGCAGCTCGTGCCTATTGGTTCGTGACCTCAGCCCCAACCTAGTAATTTGCAACTTGTTAATAACAATCTGGTTTTCATAAAAGTTATAGTTTTAAACTAGATTTTCCTGGAAAGTGTAAACTTTCAATTTTTAGGGAAACAGTACTTCCCTAAGTATCTTGTGATGTGTTTTCAAACGATGCTTGCGACCGCGTCATCTCTGTTGACCGGTTAATCTTTGATTGTGAGGACGCAATCCTCTTAAGGGGGTAGATTGTAAACCCCCTGAATTTTCAAAATTTTAAAAACTGGATTTTTCACAATTTTCTGGAATTTTCTGGGTATTTTCTGTAATTTAAAAACTGGGTTTTAATTATTCAATAATTTTTAATTGATATTAAAACAGTATTAAAATATTATGAAAATAATATTTTTGGATGTAAAATAAAAAACTGGACTTAGGGCCAATTTTCTGGGATTTTATTGGACCTCGGACCTAATTTTAAAAGCCTAAAAACTATTTTCCTAATTAAATTAATTATTTAAATATTTTATTATTATTATTACTGTTATTTTAATTATATTTTTAGTTGGGCCCGGCCCGGCCCAGTGGGCCGAGCCCGTTAGGCTGACCCAGCCCAGCCCTCACTCACCCTAGCGGGTCGGGCGGGTCCGCTCGCCCGGAGCCCGCCGCCCGACCCGACCCGCTCCATCACCCGCCCCTGTCACCCACGACCCGCCGATAATCCCGCCGCCGTCTCCGCCGGAGGGGTCACCCCCACGTCGCCTCCCCCTCCGACCTCTCCGCCACGACGCCCCGGTCTCAGCCCTCCCACAGCCCCTATTTATATCCTCCTCCTCCGCCCTCTCTTCCCCCCAAACCCTAACCCCAATCAACCCCGACTCCGGCGACCCTCGACCCGCTGACCCCCTCCGCCGACCTTCTCCGCCGAGCCCAGCCTCCCACTCCTTTCCTCCGCCATCCTCACCACCTCCACGCCGCCGAGACCAGCACCCCCTCTCCTCTTCCTCGAACCCGTCCCGCCGTCCAGCGCCGACTCCGGCGACTCCGGTCAGAGCCGCCCCGGCCAGCAGTACCTCGAGCCTCCTCGAGCAGCGTCGACCCTCCGCCGACCTCGGCCAGCTGCCGGACACGGTCCCAGCAGGACACGGGCAGTGGACACGGCCCTTCGTGTCGGACACAGTGTCAATTTGACACCAGGACACGAGAAACCCCCGTTTCGTGAAGCTCTGTTCAGGTACTTCTAATTTCCTCCTCGTAGCTCGGAATTCGATTCCGTAAATTTCTACGCGAAGCCTGTATGACCCTCTCGGTGCCCGGACAAACTGTTCGAGGCATCGCGTCCTGTGGTGATCGCACACCGCGATCCAAAAACAGGAAAAACCAGACCCTGTTTTACCCCGGAACTGAGTACGCCCCGCCAAACGGGACGACTTGGTCGCGTGCAGTCTTCACAGATACGTGCGCCTCGTCGATACGGACGTGTGGGATTTCGCGGAAGCTGATTCGGGTGTGCGTGCACACCAGAATCAACGCGTATCCGCGGACATCGCTCCGTATCCGCCTTTTCTGCAATTCACCCTAACTTCGTGCACACACGTCAGATCGAGACGAAACTTGCGCCATCGGACTCGTAGCGATACGCTGGTCCTGTGGGTCAAGTTTGGTTCGATTCTGAGAACGTTGACGAAATCGCGTGTCGTGGGCCCCACAGGCCCCGCTCGACGGACGATTTTGTGATCGGCTCATCGGAATTCAATTCTGAAAGTTCCGTTGGGTTCGTATCAGCGTTTCTGACCTGTGGACACTAAGTTTGGTGAATTTGGAGACCTTTGACCCGGACACGTTTTTCGGTGCAAAGCGGGCCCACATGTGGACCCCGTTTTGACCCGAAACTGTCGTTTCTGCCCTTGTCTCCAAATTGCACCCAAGGACAGGCGTTTCTAGCTGATTGATATTTTCTGGATCTGATGGTGATGTTGGTTTCAGCAACCGGAGTACCGCCTGCAATTCCCGCCGAAGTCAGAACTGCGAACCGAGCCGGAACCACAGGCAAGTGTACCTCGCCAAAACTTGCAGCTTGCTACATATTTCCTGGACTTGGTTATACATCAGTGGGCAAGTAAAGCCTGCCAATTCTTAGACATTTCTGATTATAGTATTTTACTTGATTTTTTGGTAGTTTCTTATGTAACTTGTTTAACTGCTCAACCCAGGACACCTGACAATATTCATGTGACGGAATTGCCTGAGATATACCTGGTGATTCCGTATAGGTTACATATTCATGTCATTACAGTTTACATGCTTAGATTCTAGCCTGACTCATTGCATTAGTTCAAACTTGCGTGACTTGTACCTGATATATTCTGGAACTGTGACGTGAGATTACATGGGGGTGGGGAGAGTATTACCATATCAAGGCTGATTATAATGTAAATAATGTTATCTGGAGGTGTCCTAGTCTCTGATACAGAGCTTTGGCACAAGTTCTGGCTCTTCGAGAAAATACTGCTATGGTTTCTTAGACACTGATCCTGTAGTAGTCTCAGCCTGAGTATGACTAAAACTCTCACTTGCATATCACTAGCTGGTTTACATATTTACCCTGCTGTTTATTTTATTGCTGCACTGCATATGTTTTGGCTTGTATTTTCTGTACCTTATTATGTCCCCTGAGGACCTGGAATGGACTATGTCCCCAGGTGTAGCCGCAGAGAACTACCCCGAGGTGTACGGTGCAGGAGTACTCCTTGGAGCAGAACCCGGAACCGAGGACGAGATAGTTGCAGAAGACTTCTCCTGAGCACCGGCTTCAGCTACACAGTATTTCATTTTCAGTATTTTATTTGCAGTCTATGTTTCCTTAAATGTAACAGAATAATTCTCGGATTTGTTTCCCGAGATAACCTTATTTAGTATTGCATATTTAATTCTATTTGCATTATTTCCGTCATTAATCTGTGTTATTCTGTGGATGAGAATAGAAATACCTGTGACTTGTAACATATTACTGATAGACTACAGCTTAAGCATGCCCTGAAGGATCCATTAAATTGGGTTGTCCATCGGTGCGTGCTGCTGGCCATTGCTCACGTGCTCAGTCCCTCGTCATTTTGGGACTGGGGCGTGACATCCCCAATTGGACACGAGTAGGCCGTATCAAAATACAACGTGATGCCGTATGATACAGAGATCATTTTATGTGATTTTGTACATTTCTCTTAATTTGCCATTATAACTAATTATAATAGTTAGTAGTAGTTGTAATTAGTGTGTACTATAGTCTGATATTGAGAATTTGTGAATTTGGGTATTTTATTAGTGTGTGTTGTAACGACCAGTTTCGCTCAAGCGGACAGCCGATTCAAACGGCAAAAGTGTAACGACCCGACCCACTTTGCTCGGCGAGAATACTCGTTTGAGGCAAAGGATTTTCCGACTTGGCCCTTCAGGAGTTCCGGCTTGGACTTTCAGAGGCTTGCTCGGAGTATCGCTCGACCGAGGCGAATTATCGCTAAGGTGGGTGGCTACGATGGACTTGTCTTTGCTTAGCCAGCACACTTAAAATATGGACGATACATGTTAGTCGCTAGGTGAATCACCCCCTGCATGCTAATACACCGAGCTAAGGGAATAACCCCAACTTGTATTGCTTGTGTTAGAACATGGAAATGAAACTTTGCTTATAAATGGACCCTCGCATGTTACCTTTGCCTTGTGCAAGTAGACCCCGCCATGCCTCAAGTAAAATGATATACACTCTTTGTAGTGCACTGTTCACTTGTTTACACTGCACGTTCCATAGATAATATCGCTCGGTATGTCCCTTTACGGTTTCACTCCTCGCTTACCCTTAGACCAAAAAGTAAATGCTTATGTTCACATGAATGCAGTGATTGCATGTTGTATGTAGTTGTACTCGTTGCCTCATTTCAATGCTAGTCACATAATTTATGACACGGCCTGGAACATAACACAAAACGTGATTCACTCACATGAGGCAGAAAGACTATCAAAATAGTCGTTCTGAGCCAAGTAATAGATAATGTGGAACGACTTCGGGACAGTTGGGTCGCCAAGGTAGTTCCCATACCGGGAGCTGCAAGGATGATAAGAAAACTTAAAAGTAAGTTGCAAGTAAAAGAATGAATAAATCGAACAGCACTAAAAAACGACACTAAGTGAATGTCACTAAAAGAATGGCTCGAGGAGCCCGTAACGAATAAAGATACAAGGAACCAATGAGTGCAAGAACGGCCTGGGATGACTTGTAGCGAGGCTCGTTACCTGCGCCTACAACCATTGTCGTTTACTCAGAAAAATAAAGTTATCAAAGAATAAAGAAAGAACAAATAAAAGAGACTCGTTTGGTCGCGGACGCTTGTGCACAAGCTTGATTTCCACGGACGGGACGTCGGGGCACCGGGACCGATCCGGCCTAGGGGAAATCTGTTAGTCGCGCTAGTTGTAGCTAGCACGGATAAGTTCGGTTAGTTGTCGGGGCACCGGGACCACCGTCTTATTGCGACTATGTTCATAATGGCTATGCCAGCGACTCATGTTCATATAGATAAGTCATTCTCGCTTAGCAGCAATCCGCGTGCGAGTCATTGCATCGCATCCAGTAAACTGAAACACCTGAACGATTATGAGTATAGTTCATCTATGCATTAACTAAGCAACCTGAGAAATCTATTGAACACTTAAGCACCCATTGCAACACTTCTGGATAATCTGTATAACCCGTGCACCCGAAATATAATCTCGCTCAGTACACTTGTGTTTGCTTATGCTATTGCCCTTGGATTTCATTATATATGCCCGTGCTTGATTTATCATTGGTTTGCCTTGGACAGGGAAGGACGAATGGTAAGTTGGTAAGTCTCGTCGTGTTTCTTATATCGCACGGCGCACTACCACACGAGTTAGGCTATCCATCATTGCCATGAAACTGATCCTAAGGCAAGACTAGAAAGATAACTTAATAGATGGTGCACAGAACCTTTATATCGTGTTTGGATTTGTCGAGCAGGCGAGAAGCCTCCCCACCAGTGCATTCATGTACTGATAACCCACCAGATTGCTTGCAGGGTGCGGAAGAACCTCATCTGGTGCGGATGCCTCCTTCATGCGTGCTAAGGCTTGGAGTTCACTCTGGAGCTTTGGAGCGTTGCGTCCGGAACTGAAGCACATATACAAGACATAATGTTGGAACATCGCCTATGTATCATTCCATAAATGTAGTCACTTGGCATACTTTTACTGTTTCAGAGAGAGAGGCTTGAGCGATTTATAATCTTGGTCAAGCGCCGCCTGTAACACTTGTTCAATATCAATTAAGAGCTTATTTTATATACTTGTGTTATTCAATGCTTCCGCTATTGACGACTCTGTGAACTCGTTACCAATCGCTATGCGTTTATTATTTTGCTGCACTCGGACAATCTGTGCGACTCTGTGGCTTAGATCTCTTACCGCCTGTTCGGATCATGGCCTTGCAAGGGCGCGGCTTACGCTTGTGCGGCATCACGCCCAGATGGGTCAAGCGATCATCCCGCGGGAACGCTGGCGCGGTGATTCGTGCCTAGTCGGGACGACCGATTACCTGCGGGAGATCGGTGCATGACATGTGTATCATGATTTTCCTAGGTACACACTCTAGTTGTTTGTTATTATGTCCTCTCTCTATTTTCTTTTTTTTGCTTGGACCCGTGGCTATAAGAGCCACCCAGCCGGTCGGGCCCGTACCCGTGGCAATAATTGCCACCCAGCCGGTACGGAGGGGGGATCGATCCCATGACCTCTCCCCCCGGGTGTTCCCCTACCTTATTATGTCCTATATATATATATATATATATATATATATATATATATATATATATATATATATATATATATAGGAAAAAAGGGATATTAGCCATAGGCTCATATTCCTACATGAGCCAATGCACATGTGGACCAATAGGAATATAGTGTACTAGTGCACATGGGTGCCCATGGGATGTAGGAATGCATTCCTATTGGTCCACGTATGCATGGCTCATGTAGGAATATGTGCCTATGTCTCATATCCCGTTTACCCATATATATATCATATGAATATATGTATATGTATATGTATATGATATTATATATATATATATATATATATATATATATATATATATATATATATATATATATATATATATATATATATATCATGTGAGTATGAGTGTAGTGTAGTGTATTATGTGACAGTGTTATTACCTATGTGCAGAGGGTGACTGTGTAGAGTGTGTGTCTCATTTACATGTGTTCAGGTATGTGGATAAATATGTGTGTTGGGGGAGATGTCTGATACTATAAGGTGTTATGCAGTCTTCTGATACACTAGTACTGAGTATTATTATGTATGAGCAGGTTGATGCACATTGGTGTATCAATGTGGACTCGAGCAAACTTGGAAGCAGAAGTTGCAACGCCCCGCAACCGTAACCGTACGGTGCGTTACGCTGAGTTAGACTGAATGAGGCAATAACTGGTTACATTTTGATTTGTTGGATTTGGGAACAAGTATTGATTTGAGTTGGTTTCATGTGCAGATTGCTAGCGGAGTTCGATAGAAATCAGGTATTCGTTCAGAGCAGTACCGAGATAGCTGGATTGGAGCGATAATGCCGTCTTCCTTAGTTCGATCGGTCGGATGATTTGGAGAAACACGGCCTGCTCACATGGTTATACCAATTGAGTAGATCGTGCTTTGCATCGGACCACGGGTTCAAGGGATCGGCCTTATCGGCAGGACATGATGCTTAACGAAATCAACTTGGTGAGTGGGCTCTGTCCCTTCTCCTCTACTCCTTCAGGCCTAATAATATGGAACACACATAAAGGCTTGAACACTTGGACTGGAACTTGGGAATCACTACACTGAGGCGTGCATGGAGTGTACGTCGTTTGCTTGGATATGTTTGTGGCTTGTATTGGATTTCGTGTTGGGTAGTTGGAGCTAGAGTTGGATTATATTTGGGGCAGTTGGAGAAACAAATAGAATTATGTTTGGACAGTTGGAATATCTTTGTTGGAACATCGAAAATTCGGACAAGCGAGCGTGCATCCGTGCACGAGTATCACTTGGCGCTTTGTCAAGCAAAGCGTGCAGTTGTGGTTCAAAATCGAACAACTGCATCGGCGAGGGCATTGTGTCACTGTTGCGGTATTGTGCCATGGGATTGTTCTGAGCGTGGGGTGTTGCACCAACTGAAAACAATATGTCGAGAAGCGACATTGTGCCTATGGGGATAACTTGAGATTTGTGCCTTGGGCTATATGTTGGAAGAATGGTTATGGATATTTGGTTGAATTTCGGTTGGATGAGTCTAGGATCGCTTGGTGGGGCGAGAATGTTCGATCCTCTCGTCATACCTATTTGGTGTCTGCATGTCACGGACAACCTGTGTTGCACGGGATTTGGTCTACTCGAACGGAAAGGCTCCGGGGCACCGGGACCGTTCGGCCATGGGGGAGACAACTTGGTAACGTGTCTCGGGCGCGGTGCCGACGGTTTAATGCGATTCAGGCGGGCTCGCTACTTAGCACTGTTGTCACGCCCCAATCCCAAAATACTGAGGGACTAGCCAAGTGGCAATGGCCAGCAGTACACACCAATGGGCAAACCGAATTTAATGGACCCATCAGGGTGTACTTAGCTGTAAAACAACAGTAAGGGTCTAATATACTAATCTCATCCACAGAAATAAATACAATCAAAATGAAATGTAAAGCAACATTAAGTCTCAAAATATACATATCTCGGGGAACAACCCGATAATAAGTCTGGTACAATAGTTCATTAAACAAGAAATAAAAGAGTCTAATAACAGCAAAGACTGAGTATAGAATAAGCAGATACTCAGGAGAAATCATCAGCGATCACCTCGTCCTCGGGTTCTGGTACTGCTCCAAAGACTGCTCATGTCCCGTACACCTCGGGATAGATCTCCTCTGCTAAACCTGGGGACATAATCCGGATCCAGATCCTCAGGGGACATAGCAAGGTACAAGAATAACTCAAGCCAAATAAATGCAGTACAATAATAAATGAATAGGGCAAACTATATAACCAGCTATGTGATATGCAAGTTGAGAGCATTAATCATACTCAGGCTGAGACTACTATAGGCTCTGTGTCGGGGAAACCCATAGCAGCATTTTCTCGAAGGGCCAGTAAATGTGCCAAAGCTTTGTGTCAGAGTCTAAGGCACCTCCAGTAATATATATATATATATATATATATATATATATATATATATAATCAGCCTTTTAGTATGGTAAAACTCTCCACACCCAATGTAATCACACGTCTCATGTCCATGACACGCAAGATCATATCTAATACAGCAAGTCATAATGATAGCTAAGTATATGCAATATCTATGTCACGAATCATATAACCTATACAGAATCACCATTAATATCTCAGGAAGATTCTGTCTCATAAATAGTGTCAGGTGTCATGTGGTATGACGTACTTGATAATGCAAGCACGAAAATGTATAGGGTCTCGATATCCATGTCTAGGTGACGTTACACAACTCCGCGTACGGTGTTGACACCCGAATATTATTCGGACGTTAAGTATTGTCACACGATCCTAGGTTGAACATATATATCACAGGAATAGATCAAGAGAATATGAAACAAATTACTGCAAGTATTGGCAAGGTACACATGCCTGGGGTTCGGACTCCAACTGCTGCTCTGGTATCAGCAAAATTTGCAGGTACTCCATCGGTTGCTGAAATAAACGTTACCATCAGGTTCATAAGATATCAAATAGCTAGAATTGCCTGTCCATAAGTTCAATTTGGACACAGGGACAAAAGTGACAGTTTCTGGTCAAAGCGGGGTCCACATATGGCCCGCTTCGTACCGAAAAACGTGCCAGAGACAATGTTTTTCAAATTTGTCAAACTTAGTGTCTATAAGTCGAGAACGATGATACGAACCCAACGGAATGTCCAGAATTGGATTCCGATGAGCCGATCACAAAATCGCCCGTCAAGTAGAGCCGTGGGGCCCACGATACGAGATTTTGTCAACGTTCTCAGAATCGAACCAAACTTGGGTCAAAGGACCAGCGTATTGCTACGAGTCCGATGGCGCAAGTTTTGTTTCGATACGACGAGCGTACACGAAGTTACAACGAGTTTCAGAACATGGCCGATACGGGGTGTTGTCGACGGATACGCGTTGATTCCGGTGTGCACGCACATCCAAATCAACTTCCGCGAAATCCCACACGTCCGTATGAACGGCGCGCACCTTTCAGTAAAATTCGCACACGACCAAGTCGCCTCGTTTAGCGGGGCGCACCCAGTTCCCAAAAAAATAGGGTTTTTAATAACCAAAATTTTTGGTCATTTTCACCCTCGAATAACATGCAAATAACAACACAATAAAATAAACTAAAATATGCTTTTAAAACTTGGTTATGTGGTCTAAATTATTGTTCAAGCCAATTTTGAAAACATTTATCAGGTTGGTCGCAAAACAGTCGTGAACTGGGGAGTTCGGGACAATTTCTGATTTTCAGAAATTGGAGACTTATTTTTCTGATTTTGTGTCGCAGTTTGCGACCAACACATGACGCAATACCCCGAACGAGTTGTACGGGGTTCGAGAGGGTCACGCAGGGTACGTGTCATAGCAGACAGAACAGAAAACGAGACAGCAAGGAGAGAGAAATATTCACCTGAGATGGGGTCGGAGACGACTGTATTTGGCGCATGCGAGGCGGTGCGGCGTGAACGGGCGGCGGCACTGTGCGGCTGCGGGTCGCTACTATGGTCGTCGGGTCGTCGGAGGTCGTCGCTGGGGTCCGTCGGGGAGGATGGGGGATCGCCGGAGCTGGAGTGGCGATGGCCGGCGGTGATCGGTGGAGTGGTGGTGTCGGGGTGCGGCTCGGGTCGAGGGTCGGCTGGGGGTTCGTCGGGGAGAGTGGTGGTGGAGGCGGTGACAGCAGGGCTCGTCGGGGCTGGAGAGGCGGGGTTAGCGGCGGAGGGTCGTCGCCGGAGGGAGAAGGTGGCGGAGATGGGGAAGATGGTGGTCGGTAGTGGTGGAGAGGAGAATGATGGGGATGGAAGAGGTGGCTGTGGGGTTCTAAAGGGGCGGTGAGCGGCGGTTACTGGCGGGGAGAGGAAGGGCTAGGGGCGGCCGATCGACGGGGAGGCGGGCGGTCGCGGCGGTCGCGGGTGAAACGGCTGGAGGGGAGGCGAGTAGTAGGCGAGAAAACGGTCGGGGAGGGAACAGGTTAGGGGTTACTGTAGAGAATTAAATTGGGTCGGGTCGGGTTAACGGGTTGGGTTCAGACCCGACCCGCTAGGGTTTGGGTTCAATAGGGTTTTTGGTTCGTTTATTTAGGGTTAAACCGGTTGGTTCAACCCGGTTTATTTTGGGTTAATTTTTAGGTCTTTAAAAATACTTTCGGGGTCCAATAAATTTCAGAAAAAATTATCCTATGTCTAATATTTTATTTTACACTCAAAAATATTATTTTCATAATATTTTAATATTTAATAAAATACTTAAAAATGTTTAATTCCAGAAAATATTTATTTTATTTAGTAAAAAATCACAGAAAATTCCTGAAAATTCATTTTTTTAAAAATCTGAAAAATTCTGGGGGTTTACAATCTACCCCCCTTAAGAGGATTGCATCCTCGCAATCAAAGAATAACGAAACATAACCGATCAGAAGAGATGACACGGTTGCAAAATATGTTCGAAGCATGACACAAAGAAAAAATCATGATCAAGAAAAATCAAAGGATGAAGGTTAAGCAAAACACCTAGGGAAGGAGTAGGTAATTCAAGAGTGAAGAAAATCTGGTTAGAGCAAAGAAAACTACAGATTAAAAAAACTAGGTTATCAATTATTAATAAGTTCAAAATTACTAGGTTTGGACTAGGGAATGGAATTAATCACACACGTGCTAAAGCAATGCTATGAATAGACATCTATGAATAACTTACGCGTATTCGCTACTCCACGAGTCTGCGCGTCCTCCATTGTCATCGCAAAAGCTTGTCCGCGTCCTTGTGGTGGCATCCTCTGTTGTTGCTGGGCTTGCTGGAAAAGTGCTGCTCGTGGTGCCAAGGGTGGCCTCGGTTGATATCCTCCTGGTGCTGGTAGAGCTTGTTGGTTTACCATTGGTGCTCCTTCTCGACGCTCAGGGCATTCCCTCACTGAATGCCGTCTGGATCCGCAAGCTAAATATAATCTCAATTTACGTCTACACTCCTTCTCAACATGGCCTACCTTGCCACAGTAGTGACAAGTAGGAAGGGTTAGGGATTTGGATACAGCTCCCTGTGGTGCTTGATGCATGTGAGGTTTCTTTGCAGCTTCTCTGTGTGGTGCTCTGGCTAGTGCTGATGTGAATGGCCGCTTAAGGCTGGACTCTCTCCTGGTGACGCGCTCCATACGTCGAGCTGTAGCAAGGACGTCCGTATATGAAGTAGGTGCAACGGATCCAATCATTCTCTGTAGCTCAAAGTTTAGTCCATCGAAGAACTTTTCAGCCTTCTCCTCTTCTGTCGGGATCAGAGAAGGGGCGAAGCGACTTAGACGAATGAACTCCATATTGTACTCTTCCACTGTCATACTATCTTGAGTGAGGCGATTGAACTTGTTCTGAAGTTCTGATCGAACAATATATGGAATGTACATCTCTTGAAAGAGTCTAGAGAACTCTTCCCAAGTGACTCGGTTTGGTCCGAGCCGCGTCTTCTCATATAGCCACCATTGATATGCATTGCCCGTCAATTGCATCCGGACGGCAGTCATCCAACGTTCCCTTGGAAGCTCAGCTGCTTCTAATTGGTGTTGAGTGTTGGTGAGCCACTCATGAACTTCAGTGGGCTCCTCCTTGCCTAAAAAGGTGTGGGGCTTCAGCTAGCGGAAATCGGTAATAGAGCCCGTCGATGGTCGTCGTGCTGGTAGATTCGCCTGCTCTAGTGCGATTACTAGGCTGTTTCGCAGAGCCTCTTGTTGAATCTGCTGTTGAGCTTGCATCATTGCGTAGATCATTTGAAATATTTGATGTTCGTCCATAGCCTTCCCTTGTGGGAATACGGGCATTGGTGGAGAAAACTGCGACGGAGATGGAATGTCATCTCGCCGAAATCTAGAAGCATGCTGATTTGCTTGACTAGTTTGGTGAGTTGAGGGATCTCCACTTAATGGCATCACTTCATTTTCTCCGTAGGTAGCTACAGCACCTAGTGGTGTTCTTGCAGGAGTTTCGTAGTTTGCTCGTGGATCCATTACTCTGCATCCAAAATAAACTATAAGAGGCGCAAAGAGCAATCAAGGCAGGATGCATGTCAAGAATTTAATTCGAATCCGATATAGATATCAAGAACGATTCAATCAAGTGGATGAGATCCTAAAACTTATCTTATCCTTATCGCAGGCTTGCTCAATTCCTAAGTTGAAACCGAAGCAATTTAATCGTTGACCTGCATGGGCCACCACAAAAACTATATCATGCCCCAGTCCCAAAATACTAAGGGACTAGCCACGTGACAATGGCCAGCAACACACACCAATGGATAAACCCAATTTAATGGACCCATCAGGGTGTATTTAAGCTGTAAAACAACAGTAATGGTCTAATATACTAATCTCATCCACTGAAATAAAAACAATCAAAATGAAATGTAAAGCAACATCAAGTCTCAAAATATACATATCTCGGGGAACAACCCGATAATAAGTCTGGTACAATAGTTCATTAAACAAGAAATAAAAGAGTCTAATAACAGCAAAGACTGAGTATAAAATAAGCAGATACTCAGGAGAAATCCTCAGCGATCACCTCATCCTCGGGTTCTGGTACTGCTCCAAAGACTGCTCCTGTCCCGTACACCTCGGGATAGATCTCCTCTGCTAAACCTGGGGACATAATCCGGATCCAGGTCCTCAGGGGACATAGCAAGGTACAAGAATAACTCAAGCCAAATAAATGTAGTACAATAATAAATGAATAGGGCAAACTATATAACCAGCTATGTGATATGCAAGTTGAGAGCATTAATCATACTCAGGCTGAGACTACTATAGGCTCTGTGTCGGGGAAACTCATATCAGCATTTTCTTAAAGGGCCAGTAAATGTGCCAAAGCTCTGTGTCAGAGTCTAAGGCACCTCCAGTAATATAATATATATATATAATCTGCCTTTTAGTATGGTAAAACTCTCCCCACCCAATGTAATCACACGTCTCATGTCCATGACACGCAAGATCATATCTAATGCAGCAAGTCATAATGATAGCTAAGTATATGCAATATCTATGTCACGAATCATATAACCTATACAGAATCACCATGAATATATCAGGAAGATTCTGTATCATGAATAGTGTCAGGTGTCATGTGGTATGACGTACTTGATAATGCAAGCACGAAAATATATAGGGTCTCGATATCCATGTCTAGGTGACGTTACACAACTCCGCGTACGGTGTTGACACCCGAATATTATTCGGACGTTAAGTATTGTCACACGGTCCTAGGTTGAACATATATATCACAGGAATAGATCAAGAGAATATGAAACAAATTACTGCAAGTATTGGCAAGGTACACTTGTCTGGGGTTCGGACTCCAACTGCTACTCTGGTATCAGCGGGATTTGCAGGTACTCCACCGGTTGCTGAAATAAACGTTACCATCAGGTTCAGAAGATATCAAATAGCTAGAATTGTCTGTCCATAAGTCTAATTTGGACACAGGGACAAAAGTGACAGTTTCTGGTCAAAGGGGGTCCACACATGGCCCGCTTCGCCCCGAAAAATGTGCCAGAGACAATGTTCTCCAAATTCGTCAAACTTAGTGTCTACAACTCGAGAACGATGATACGAACCCAACGGAATGTCCAGAATTGGATTTTGATGAGCCGATCACAAAATCGTCCGTCAAATGGAGCCGTGGGGCCCACGATACGGAATTTTGTCAACGTTCTCAGAATCGAACCAAACTTGGGTCAAAGGACCAGCGTATTGCTACGAGTCCGATGGCGCAAGTTTTGTTTCGATACGACGAGCGTACACGAAGTTACAACGAGTTTCAGAACAGGACCGATATGAGGTGTTGTCGACGGATACGCGTTGATTCCGGTGTGCACGCACATCCAAATCAACTTCCGTGAAATCCCACACGTCCGTATTAACGGCGCGCACCTTTCGTTGAAGTTCGCACACGACCAAGTCGCCTCGTTTAGCGGGACGCACCCAATTTCGGGAAAAATTAGGGTTTTTAATAACCAAAATTTTTGATCATTTTCACCCTCGAATAACATGCAAATAACAACACAATAAAATAAACTAAAATAGGGTTTTAAAACTTGGTTAGGTGGTCTAAATTATTGTTCAAGCCAATTTTGAAAACATTTATCAGGTTGGTCGCAAAACGGTCGTGAACTGGGGAGTTCGAAACAATTTCTGATTTTCAAAAATTGGGGACTTATTTTCCTGATTTTGCGTCGCAGTTTGCGACCAACACAGGACGCGATACCCCGAACGAGTTGTACGGGGTTCGAGAGGGTCACGCAGGGTACGTGTCACAGCAGACAGAACGGAAAACGAGACAGCGATGAGAGAGAAACATTCACCTGAACAGGGGGTCGGAGACGACTGTATTTGGCGTACGCGAGGCGGCGCGGCGTGAACGGGCGGCGGCATTGTGCGACTGCTGGTCGCTACTGTGGCCGTCGGGTCGTCGGAGGTTGTCGCTGGGGTCCGTCGGGTGGACGGGGGATCGCCGGAGCTGGAGTGGCGGTGGCCGGCGGAGATCGGTGGAGTGGTGGTGTCGGGGGTGCGGCTCGGGTCGAGGGTCGACTGGGGGTTCGTCGGGGAGAGTGGTGGTGGAGGCGGTGACAACGGGTCTCGTCGGGGCTGAAGAGGCAGGGTTAGCGGCGGAGGGTCGTCGCCGGAGGGAGAAGGTGGCGGAGATGGGGAAGATGGTGGTCGGTGGTGGTGGAGAGGAGAATGATGGGGATGGCGGAGGTGGCTGTGGGGTTTTAAAGGGGCGGTGAGCGGCGGTTACTGGCGGGGAGAGGAAGGGCTAGGGGCGGGCGGTCGACGGGGAGGCGGGCGGTCGCGGCGGCCGCTGGTGAAACGGCCGGAGGGGAGGCGAGCAGCCGGAGAGGAAACGGTCGGGGAGGGAACGGGTTAGGGGTTACTGTAGAGAATTAAATTGGGTCAGGTTAACGGGTTGGGTTCAGACCCGACCTGACCCGCTAGGGTTTGGGTTTAAATAGGGTTTTTGGTTGGTTTATTTAGGGTTAAACCGGTTGGTTCAATCCGGTTTATTTTGGGTTAATTTTATGTCTTTAAAAATAGTTCTGGGGTCCAATAAATTCCAAAAAAAATTACCCTATGTCTAATATTTTATTTTACACTCAAAAATATTATTTTCATAATATTTTAATATTTAATAAAATACTTTAAAATGTTTAATTCCAGAAAATGTTTATTTTAATTAGTAAAAAATCACAGAAAATTTTTGGAAATTTATTTTTTTTAAATCTGAAAAATTCTGGGGGTTTACAGCTGTTTCGAGTAGAACTGCACTTGATCAGTTCGATCAACGTCCTTTATGGCTTGGTCAGTGACTTCATATAGATAAGAGTTGGTTTGCTTTACTTTGGTTTGGTTTGTGCTTTTCGCGTAGGCGGCGGCCACCTTGCCTCGGCAAGAGTGTGTATATCGAGATTGGATTGTGGTTTGGATTGATGATGGATATTGAGGCTTGGAAATTGTTCGATAGGTTCTCGAGTAGCTTGGGTTTGAGTAGGACGGTTTGCATGCTAGTTTTCTTCGAGTTGTATATATATTGCTTGTCGATTGGCTTGAGTTGAATGCTTGCATGCTTAACTTGATTTACAGCTTTCCTTAACATGTCATACCCTATGCCATGAAACGAATCTAGGATTCAACTAGAAAGATCACCATATAATTGTTTGCATTCACTATTTTACTTAGTGTCGGCTTAGACGAGTGGGTTACCCCGCTCACCAGTACGGCTGTGTACTGACCCACGTTTGTGGGCATTATTTCAGGTACGCAGGTGTAGTGGCGATGCTTGGATATACAGGACATAATGTATGAACGATAAGTACCTTTGTAGGCTAGAGAAAAGAGCAAGAGTATTGCATCGCCTTTGTGGCATTTTATTTGGACCCTATCGAGAGCTTCGCTGCGTATACTCTGATGTGTGCTTGGTACACAATACTTGACTTTCGCTGCAACTTGGTCGTTTCGATGATAACTTGGTGTTTGACAACATCGCCTTGTACGAGCGCAACTCCAGGCTCGTACGGCATCGGGTCCCGATGAGAACGATTGTCCTGCGGGAGCGCTGCAACATGGTGATTCATGTTCAGCGGGGACTATTGAGCTTGCAGGAGATTGGGACGTGACAAAAGTGGTAGCAGTTAGCAGTTAATAGGTATAGGTATTAGTGTCAGTTACTTGATTAGCTAGCAATGGGTATTTTAGATGCCAGTTAGTGTATAATTTCTGTCATGGTTGATTAGCTTCAGTTAGTTCTTCAATGCTCATTTAGTGAATTAGTGAATACCCTATTATTATCTTGTTATATCAGTTTTGACTGTGCATAGACAATTTTAGTAGCAGTTTTTGTATCATATGCGATACCAGGCACAACAACCGGAAGGGGATCTCTGTAGCTGATATGCAATGTATCAGTTGCATTAATTTGGTTGGTAGTTGATGGTGTGTTTAGGTGAGTGAGGGTGAGGTGAATATGGTAGGTGTGAGTCAGTTTTGACTGTGCTTTGTTTCAGTCACTACTCATATGCTGAATATTAATTAGTTAGTATTATGATAGTTAGTTACTGTAAGTATTTAATTGTATCAGATAGTAATAGTTCCTAGTTGGTTATATTGGATGAGATGTTACCTGGGATTGAACATCAGTAGCAGTAGGTTAAGTTATCTGTCAGTCTTAGCTAACAGCTAGATGTATTTGGTTACAGTTAGGCAATTATAGGTATGTCCCAGATTAGTGTGTCAGTTAACTGATAATTAGCTAGTGTAAGTATTGTGTATCAGCTAGTGTAGTAAGTGAATGTCAGTCAGTGTATAGATATGAATTAGGTAGTATCAGTTATTCATAAGTACTGATATCAGTAGGTATCATATCATGTATATTAGTGTCAGTCTCTTTTAGTAACTGTTAGTTAGTATATATAGATACATAGAGTATTTTATTGTATAGTTATTAGTGTTATTAACTATTCTAGCTAGTATTGACTTATAGTAGCTAGCTAATAGTTCATATGAGTCTAAAACCTTAGAGTGGACCTAGAACCTTGTTCAAACCTAAAAATGGCCTAGAAATTCATGTTAGTGCATTCCTGAACTCATTTCTCTTTATTACACCCATATTGACATGTCATTCATATCTAGGTGTGTGTGACACCAGTTCGGACACAGAGTGACATCATTTGCTCTGGACAGAGGCAAGTACATCTCCAATGGTTTCCTTATTTGATAGTCTCTATATTACATGTAATTGGTATTGAGATATTTGATTCCTGACATGATGGTTACACGGATTAGTACACCTTGGATCCCCGTCATGAGATGTTCTCCTCCGTGATCACTTTTACTTCGTGATTAGATGATTAGACCGTGATCAATATGCATGATATTACAGACCATGCATAGTGATTATCGTGTCAGAATGTGCCATGATTTGGATCCGTGTGCTAGTCGGGGGTTGGGAGAAATATTAGTGGATATGTGATCATACCTTTCAGACTGTAATATATATATATATATATATATATATATATATATATATATATATATATATTGTAGACCGTGATAGCTAGCAGACCATGCAACTCACATATGGTCACGCTAGCTCCCCTTTATTATTATAGTCCGTGTTAGGCCCAAGTCGATCACATATCTTGCTAATATTTCAAGGCACTTATTTTACTATTTCATCTCCTTATTCCAGTTCATTATATTGATGTTCCTCACAATATTGTTGTCAGTTTATTTCCATTCCTTACCATGTTACTCTTCCTTGTGATATTTGCTAGTTCAGTTATTTCCATCACTTATTTTCATTACTATTGTTGTTTCATAGTTTCTGTTAATTATTGGAACTGCTATTGGGTTATTTTGCTCAAATCCTAATTGGATATATTTTTCAGATGATTCATTAGATGATTGGTGTCCTACGCACTACGGACCACAAGAGGTTAAACTAGTTGAGCCAGTGCCCGTAGAGCCACTTGATGTAGTACCACCAGTTGGAGATGCTTAGACTATTCTTATGAGTTGTATTTGTTTCTAGTAGACACTTATGGCATGTATTATTATTTTGAGACTTGTGCTGAGATTAGACTAGTGGCTTGGACTTGTTTTGAAACTTTTGTACTTCTTTTACTTCTATTCCATATCGTGTCATTCATTTCTCTAGTTTGATAATGTTATTGAGTATCGATTTACATTACCATATCATTATATTGTTCCTCCATTTGGAGTTGAGATAGTAAGACAGGTACCTTATATATATTGTGTGTGATTTTAGATAGTTATGTTGACCAAAACAGTCTACTAACGCCGATGCTGCGGCGTAGGCTGGACGTAATTCACTACTCGTGCTCCTATTTCGGGTGCGGGTCGTGACACATTTTTATTGGTGGCCCATGCAGGTCCAAGAGATCGCAATTGATGCGATTTCATAGTAGTGCTCAGACTTAGAGTACTGCTATGAGCCTGCTTTAGGACATAGGATATAGGTTGAGAGTATACTCAATCACAATTAGGAAACCCTTCCAATTATTCGCTTTTGCTAACCTTATCTATTTGAATACTTGCTTTACTTTGAATAATTTTGTCCTTCTTGATGATATTATATCTTAAACAATATTGATTACTTTGTTTCAATATGTCTTTGGGATGCCGTCGAAGACTCGATCCCAGCGCACTAGCGCAGCTTCAGCGAGGTCGGTTACTTCGCCACCTCCGAGGAGGGCAGCAGCAACAGCCCCTACTCCATCAGCTTCAGCTCAGAGGGTCGCTTCACCGATCCAAGTGGGCATCTCCGTAGCAGCTTTCGGGAGTGCTCCACCTCCAATCCAGAGGACAGTACATACCGCTTCACAGAGGACAGTACCTACAGCGTCAGAGGAGCTTCCACTACCGCCACCAGCAGTTGATCCGATGCAGATCTTTGCGCTATTACAGCAAATGATGGAGGCTCAGAGGGCCCAGGCGGAGGCTCAGTAGCGTCAGTCTAACGTCATGAGACAGGGCATTGAGAAGGCCCACCAACTTGCACTCGCCGTCGTAGAGAGAGTTGCCTTTGTCCAGCCACAGGTGGCTCCACCTCCGCAGGCCCCGCAGCAGTTGAGGCCGTGGACCATCATTGACTTCAAGAGGATGAGGCCCAAGGACTTCAAGGGCATCGAAGGGATTATATATGCTGATGACTAGATCGAAGACATAGAGAGGAACCTGCGGCTGGCGCAGATTCCAGAAAGCTTGCAGGTGGAAGCAGCGGGGAGCATCATGTATGACATTGCATTGACATGGTTCATGACAGACCCGAGGATCACAGCACCAGGACTTACTTGAGAGGCTTTTAATGATCTTTTCAAGGAGAACACTACAAGAAAAATAACTTTTCTTGACGGGTATTTTCCGTCAAGAAAATATTTTCTTGACGGTTTTGGATCCGTCATCTAGGCCACAGTCAAGAAAAAAGACCCACACACTAGGAGGTTCTTACATCCAGTCTTCAGCACCAGCCCCGATAGTTAGAGCTTTAACTATTGGATCTCCGAGGAGGACAGTTTCAACAACCACAGTTCAGTAAACAGCCCCGACCCGACCTTGACAGCAAATTGCACCTTTCTCAACAAGGTGTTCTTATTGTATGAAACATGGACACGTAGTTTCTGAGTGCCGCAGAGCACAAGGGTTGTGCTTAACTTGTGGAGCTCCATGTCACAAAGTGGGATCTTGCCCACGCAGAGCCAGTTCAACATCATCTTTTCTAGCAGGACCAAAATATATGGCTCCAATGTTGATTCAGCAAAACCAGGGTCTGAGGTCTTTACCGACCTAATCTCAAGTATTCCAGCAACAGAGGCCGCAACAGTATGCGCATGCCCAAGTTCAAGTACAAGCCAGATAAGGAGGTCTGCAGCAGAGAGGACCAACACTGAGGGGACGAGGTCAGACTATGGCACTCACCATGGAGGAGGAGCTAGCTTGAGGTGAGGTGGTGGTAGGTACCATTCTCGTCAACTCTCATTCAGCTTCAGTATTATTCGATTCTGGTGCATCTCATTATTTATGGCTGCATAATTTGTGACACGAGTTGGATTGGAACCCGAGTCCTTATTAGTAAGTGTCATGACTCGCACCCGCGATATCGGGTACGAGTACATGGTCAAGTCCAGCCTACATTGTCGTTGACAGCGGTAGTCAGCTGTCTATACCTCATGAATCTCCAAGTCACGTAAATCAATCCCAAGTCACGGCTCTAGTAACGATAAACAATCCAAACACATGCACATCAACACAGTCCACTAGTATAATTTTTGTACATAATACATCTCATCTCGTCCGAGACAAATCCGGTAAACCATAAAAATATGCAATCACCAAATACATCAATGAATCAAAATCACTACATTGAATCCTCCAATAGCTCACATGGCCTCAAGTGCCACCTCTCTGCTATATGTACCAACTGTCCAGTCATGACGGAGCAAAGTACATATACACAATGCTAGAAATAAAATGTAAAATAAAACGAACATGAAACAATAAAGTACATGTACAATCAATATGCACAAGTAAACATTTAACACGTGATTTGAATACCTTTGTCGTGGTGGATAACTAGAAGTGATCTGACACCCCGCACGTGACGTGCGACAACTACTCTCCACGGTTTTAGGATAAGGTAATCCACACATAACTCCGGTATTCCCCCTCCCGACACCAATGACAATCACAATACGAGACACAATGGACATGATACAAGGTACAATGGCACGACACAAGATATAAGGGACACGACACGCAATCATTGTGTGTCCTACTGTGTCACGAAACATGCAATAAAACGAATATATAATAGCAAGATGCACAATGTGTAGGAATTGGCAATAAACAATAAATAATGAACTATAGGAATGGAAATGCGAACTTGCAACGGAAAAACAATACAATAGAAATATAGAAACATGTAATAAATCACGAAATATGAAAACGGAAGAAAGCATCGTATAGAGTACTTGCCTCCGGTCCAAAGTTGTAGTCATGCTAGTCCACCTAGATAAAAAAATTTGCTTTATCAGATTTCATTCATCGGAAATTCCTATTTAATTCTCTCAAGTCCAATAAATCTTCTTGTCCCATTATCCCTTTAATTCTACATTCTTTTATGCTAACACTCTCACTAATTAATTCCATAATCCTATTAATCAATCCTTTCATTTACTTACTCAATTACTTTCCCATATTCACTAACCAACTTTCAATATTTCAACTAATCTTTATATTTCCTTAATCAATTTATCACTAACTACCTCTACTAACCTTGTTCTTATTATACCAATTAACTTATTTACTAAAACCCACCCTTAATAGCAATCCCTACTGGATCAGCCCACTGGCCCAGACTAGTGCTCTGGTCCAAATCTGTCTTGGTCCAACCGAGGGTCTACTGGCAGAACTCTAATCATAACGGTCTGTTATAGTGCCTTAATTCAAATTTGAACTTCCCCATATTAATTCAACGGATTTTTTTAAATAAAGTAATATATTTAGATATAATTGCAATAAAGGGGAGAAATTTGGTGTAATTGTAAGGAAAGGGATAACTCGCCAACTGAGTTGACGAGTTGTTGGGGCCCGCCAACTCAGTTGGCGGTGGGAGTTGGATATATATATATATATATATATATATATATATATATATATATATAATTTCTTTCTAAATTAATTAAATTTTGTAAATGGATAATAACAAATTATCTATTATAATATTACAAAAAAATTACATTGATAATACCAAAACAAAAATATTTATTAAAAATTTTAAATCTAAAAATTTAAATAATACCAAAAAATATCAAATAAATAGTATTATGGGATATTTTAGCAAATGCCCCTACAAAAAATGTCATAAAAAATTTCGGTTAAAAGAGTGCGAACATATCTTAAAATTTTATCTATATATATTTGTATAGATAAAATTTCACTTTTATAGATTTATATAGATATATATACAATTATCTAAATATATTTAGAATTTCACAAATTATCCAGATATATATATACAAAGTTAGCTCAGATTCAACCGTGAAATCCAGATATTTAATCCCACATCAAATATTTAGTCCCGAGTTGATTAGGAAATGGAAGTGGTTGTTCTATATTGGAGTGCTAAGATTTTATGTGTACCTGTACAGCTATTTTGACAAGTAGACCAGATGATGCCCACATCGACTCCAAAAGAAGATATTAGTGAAATTATCTAACAAAAAAATCTATATATATCTATATATATATATATATCCAACTCCCAACTCCAGCCAACTCAGTTGGCGGTGGGAAACTCGCCATGGCGAGTTATCCCTTTCCTTACAATTACACAAAATCCCTCACCTTTATTACAATTATATCTAAATATATTACTTTATTTAAAAAAATCCGTTAATTCAATTCTCAAAACGCACACACAGCCGCTCGGACAACTCTGTGTCCAATCAAAGTTCATCACTGAACTCTCCATTTCCTAACCTGACAGTTCACCCCCACAGACACATAAGTGTCGACAACATGTACTCGTGTCACCCCAACCGGTACCAAACTCTGTGTCAGTTTCTCCCCGACACGAGTATGTGTCAACTCTAGACACAATAATAGCTCCTATTCAAGAATCATCACAGAGAATAGAGAAGAACAGGGAAGAACTATACCTGTGCAAAGGGATTGTCTGTTAGTGAAGCCAACGCATCCGACTCAATAATTTGGAGTTTCGCAACTCCTCAGGGGCAAAAAACCAAGCACCTGGTGTTCGAAAAACAGAGGAAGATATTTGAGTTCAGTTCAAGGTTCAAATCAAGAATCGAAGTTGAAAATGCTTCCAAGACTGTATCACTAAATCAAAACGAAATCACGGCCATCGAAATCAACCGTTTGATTGATCCACGAAATGGATCAAGAACAGACCGATCAAGTGATCGATCAACACAATGAAACGACAGAATTCGAATCGAGATCAAAACTCAATGCAATTAGATTCGATCGATCGAGATCGATCAATTCAAAAGTAAAATCGAAATCGAAGTAAGTACAAAGAAAACGAAGATCACTTACTGATCTACTGCCGGTTCCGCCCTCGCGTCGTCGTCGTCGTCGTCGTCTTCTTGGACTGCCGGAGAAGAACCGCTGATCGCCTCTCCAGAGTATGCTGATCCGCGCGCCTCGTCGGTGGAGAAGCGCTGAAGGGAACTCACCGCCGCTCGATCACCGGTGTGCCGCCGTGGTAGTCTCCACCGACGAACTCCAAGAAGCCGCTGTCGCGCTCTGCAGAGACGAACATCTCACCGATGATCTCACCGCTGCTCTCGTTGAGAAGTTTGTCGGAGAAGGAAGGCTGGCTCGATGCTGATCACCGCCAGGATTTCGTTGTCCGACGCTGGTGGAGGAGAAGCTTGCCGGAGGTCGTCAGCACGGAAGAAGCGGCGCCGCTCGCCGGGAACTGATCACCGCTTGCCACTCCGTCTTCAGATCATCGCCATGGCGAGCTTAGTCTTCGCGTGGAAAAGAAGGGGAAAGGGTTCGATCACAGTGGAATGGGTTGTGATCGGGCTGGGCTGATGGGTTTCTTGAGTGGGTTTGATCCACAAGAACTAGAGGGTCAGGTGGGTGAAAGAGTGGGCTGGTTGTGGTTTAGAATGGAGGAGTGGGCCGAGAGATGGGCTGAGTTTAGGTTAAAAATGATTGAAAAAATAACTTAAATGAGAGAGGGTATTTATAGGGGATTGGGAACCTTCTAAGGAAAGAATATTTCAAGAATATTCTAGATTCTCTCCCTATTTAGTCACATGGTTAATTAGGAAAAAATATCTAGTTGTTTTGTTTAATTACCAATTTGCCCTCTAAGGATTTAATTGCTTTCAATTAATTCTTTTGAGGACCAAATCCCTTATTTAAATTTCAGAAAATTATCTATAAAATTATTTGTTGACTTTAACATCTAAAATATTTATTGTATCATTTTTATTGCTATTCTTTTAATTGTTTTCCTTTGTTTGAAAAAAAAAACACAAGTAAATTTTTTTTTTTTGGATTTTTTTTAATAGGTTTTATTTAATTTGGAAAGAGGAGGTTATAGTAAGAATCAATATACTTACTGGTAACGATATCGTGGGAGTAGATAGAGTTTATGCCTCGTGTCGAGTCGTGGTGTGCGGACGAGAGTTTTTCGCGAGGTTGATAGAGTTTTCTATGGAAGATTATGAGGTCGTCCTAGGAATGGATTGGTTAAGTGCTCAATACACGACGATAGATTGTCATGCTAGCAAGGTTATCTTTCGTATTCTCCGAGAAGAAGAATTCTCATTTTCTAGAGGTGAGATGGAGTCTTCATCAGCAACCTTGAAGAAGACAGTAGAAGAAGAGATGCAATTGCCCAGAGTAGTCAGTGAATTTTCAGATACGTTCCCAGAAGCGCTTCCAAGCATGCCACCAGAAAGAGAGATTGAGTTCACCATTGATCTACTTCCGGGAACAGCACCAGTGTCAGAAAGAGTCTACAGGATGGCGCATCTAGAATTAGAAGTCTTGTGCCGGATGATTGAAGAATTGAGAACCAAGGGCTTTATTCGTGCTAGTGGATTGCCATGGGGAGCCCCAATGGTACTCGTGAAGAAGAATGATGGCACGTCACGATTATATGTGGATTATCGTATCCTCAATGAGGTGACCATCAAGAACAAGTATCCATTGCCTCGGATAGATTACTTGTTCGACCAGCTTAGTGGAGCGACCGTATTTTCGAAGATTGATTTGCGGTCGGGTTATCATCAGATCAGAGTCAGAAAGTAAGATATACCCAAGACGCCGTTCAGATCAAGATATGGCCATTGGAAGTTTCTAGTAATACCCTTTGGAGCAACCAATGCGTCAGCAGTGTTCATGGATCTCATGAATCGTATTTTTATGCTATATTTGGACAAGTTCGTGATAGTGTTCATCGACGACATCTTGGTATATAGTCGGAGTGAAGCCGAGCATGAGCAACATCTTCGCGCAGTTCTTCAAATTCTTAAAGAACGTCAGTTATATGCAAAATTCAGCAAATGCGAGCTCTGGCTTGATCGTGTTTTATACTTGGGTCACATCATTACTAGAGGTGGAGTTGAAATGGACCCCAAGAAGATAGAAGCTATAGAGACTTGGCCAACTCCCAGAATAGTTGCAAAAGTTCATAGTTTTCTGGGGTTACCAGGATATTACCGGCTATTTATGGCAGACTTTGCTAAGATTTATGCACCCTTAACGCAGTTGACATGGAAGGATATGCGCTTTGATTGGACAGATGAATGTCAAATCTCTTTCGAGAAGCTCAAACAGAAGTTGACTACAACGCGTATTTTAATGCTTCTAGATGGGACAGGTGGTTTTACTGTATATTGTTATGCGTCGGGCAAAGTTTTAGGTGTGTTCTTATGCAGCATGACAAAGTTATAGCTTATGCGTCTCGGCAGCTTCGAGATCATGAGAGGAATTATCCGACGCATTATTTGGAGTTAGCGGCAGTTGTCTTTGCACTCAAACTTTGGAGACATTATCTATATGGAGATCGAGTAGAGATTTATACTGATCACAAGAGTTTAAAGTATATCTTTACCCAGAAGGATCTCAACATGAGGCAAAGAAGATGGATATAGTTGATGACGAACTATAATCTTGACCTTCAGTATCACCCTGTGAAGGCCAATATCGTAGCAGATGCTTTGTGCCGAAGAGCAGGAGCTTATTTCCTTACGACGCAGTGAGAGATTTTAGAAGATCTTCAGGAGATGGGCATAGAAGTAGTATTGTCTGGCAACACAACATTGATGGATGGTCTGCAAGTTCAGTCTAGTATAGTGGAGAGAATCAAGGTAGCACAGTCAGCGGATGCCAAGATTCAACGACTCATAACAGAGTGTGAGGTAAGACGTAGACCAGAACTGAGCATTCACAGTGACTGAACTCTCTATTTTGTGAATCGCCTTTGTGTACCTAATAGAGACATTCGTCGCGAGATTATGTCATAGACTCATAGTTCGCAATATTCAGTGCATCCAGGAGAAACAAAGATGTATCGAGATATTTGTCAGTATTTCTGGTGGAATGGAATGAAGAGGAAGATAACTCAGTTTGTCTCTCAATGTTTGGTCTGTCAGCAAGTTAAAGATGAGCATCAAAGACCAGCGGAACTTCTTCAACTTCAACCTTTACCAATTCCAGAGTGGAGGTTGGAGCATATCACCATGGATTTCGTATAAGGTCTTCCTAGATCCCCAGTCGGCAGAGATGCTATTTGGGTAATAGTAGATCGACTGACGAAGGTTTCACACTTTCTTCCTTTAAGAATAGGCCAGTCCATAGAACAGTTACCCGAGATGTACATGAGGCAGATTATCAGACTTCATGGAGTTCCAGTTAGCATAGTCTCGGATAGATATTCTAGATTTATATCTCACTTTTGGAAGAGCCTTCAGCAAAGTTTGGGTACCCGCCTAAAGTTCAGTACATCATACCACCCGCAGACGAATGGTCAGTCGGAACGTACCATCCAGACTCTAGAAGATAAGCTTCGATCGTATCACTTATATTTAGTAGAGTTATCTTACAACAATAGTTCCAAGCAAGTATCCAGGTGGCATCGTTCGAGGCACTGTATCACAGGAAGTTCAGATCCCCTGTAGCTTAGGATGATATTGGTGAGAGCCAAATGGTTGGTCCTAAATTGATAGCCCAAATCGTGGAGATAGTCAAGCAAGTCCGGAAGCATATCAAGGTAGCCTAAGATCTCCAGCGTCATTGGGCCGATTCACATTGACGACCTCTTAAGTTTTCTGTCGGCAACCATGTATTCCTTCGAATTTTGCCTACCCGCAGAGTCATCATATTCGATGTGCGGGAAAAGCTTAGTCCGCGATACATAGGTCCGTTCGATATCTTCGAACAAGTTAGAAATATCTCATATTGTCTCGCTCTTTCATCGTCGCTTAGTGAGATACATAATATTTTCTATGTATCCCAGTTATGACGGTATATACCGGATCCAAGCTATATCCTAGATCATTCGAAATTCGTCGTTGGTATCGACCTTTCGTATGAGGAAAGGCATGTATCTATTTTGGACCGGAGAGAGAAGATTCTCAAGAATCGGATCATTCGTTTAGTCCATGTTGCTTGGGGGTATCACTCACCGGGCGAATAGACTTGGGAGCGCGAGGATGATATCCGGGCTCGATACCCGTATTTGTTTGACTCGTGAGGTATACTAGTTCGTATATCTCGTGCCATATTCTTGTCTTGTATATGCTTGTCTTATTTTAGGTAGTTCGTAGCTTGTGATCGATATTCGTATTTTCTTGCTTAGTTTATTGCCTGCTTTCCTAGAGTTATTGCTAGATCATGTACCTTATTAAAATTTTGAGGACATAATTTTTCTCACGAGGTGAGAGCTGTGAGACTCGCCTTACTATTTTTGTATTTCTGTACTTGTAAAACCCCCTTCCTAGAAAATCGTATATACCCTTTATTTATTAATTATTAATTTAAATTGTAGTAATTAGGTCTAAATAGGAGAAATAGATTTTTAATAATTTTTATGTGAGGTGTTCGGGCACTTAGAGGGCTTGTGGGACCATCAGGAATTTTTAGGAATTTATTCCATGTAGGAGACCCCTTGAGCAATTGCTAGCCTAATGCTGTGCATTATTCTAATCTAGAATTTTCTATGAGTATATATATTATATATATATACAAATATATATATATATATGCATATATTAATAGGAAAAAAAAAGAAAGTAAAAGAATTAAATAAGAACTTAATAATAATAATAATAATCAACTACTATTGCTTAGTATACTTAAACCCCTTCAGCAACTTTGCTCCTAAGGGAACCCGCTACCTTCATTTCCCAGCAACTTTGCTTGCAGCCACGTGAACCCGCCCATTGCATTAGACTTCAGAATACTTGCTGTGACCCAACCCTTGGCCGAAAATTTTTAGCGGCCGAACCTATTTCCTATTCACCCTCTCTCTTCCTATCTTAATATATATATATATATATATATATATATATATATATATATATATATAGTTATATCTCAAAAACCCTAACCTAAATCTTCAGACCTCCTTTTCCCATCTAGAACCGTCACCGCAGCCAGAGAAGTCCCGCCAAGCCATCCAACCATCCCGACGACTCCGACCTCGCGCCCTGCAGAATCCCACTCGAAGCACCTTCGCTCCGGAGTGATTTTCCGTCGACCCGCTCAACCAAACGCTGTTCTGTCTTTATCGGTATGATCACCCCTTAACCCTCTTCCATATTTGTTTTATAGCCAACTTCAGAAAACGTGTACCCCTAGGTGAAAAACATCGTCCAAAGTGGGCGGAACAGACCGAATTCTGAAATCGCAGAAAATTGCGGTGACCACCTATATTGTCGAGTTCGTATCTCCCACCACAGAGATCCAAATTCGGTGATTCTTTTTGATACCTGTAGAATACTTGACCTAGTTTATTTTCTGTTAAATAATCCTATGCTATTAGTTGCTGTGGACAGAATTATATTCGTCATAAAACTGCGCGCACCACTTTTTCCAGATTTCCAAAAGTTGGAAAACGGAGCGCGTCCCGCCAAACGGGACCGCCCCGTCGTGTGCCAAGTGGGCCAAATGGTGCACGCAGCGTAACCGGACACGTGAAAATTCGTGAAGACTGATTCGGACGCGTGTGCGCGCCGAAATCAGACCGTATCCGCGGACACACACCGTGTCGCAACTTTTGTGGAACTCACGCGTATTTTGTGCACGCTTGTCAGATTGCGACGAAACTTGTGCCACTGGACTAGTGGTAATGCGCTGGTCCTGTGACCCAATTTTCACGCATTTCTGAGACGGTTGACCAGATCGCCAATTGGCGGGCCCCACAATTGACTTTTTGGACAAAATTCTGTTCGGCCCATCGGAATCCACATTTGGACATACCGTTGGGTTCGTATTGACATCTAGAGTTGTTTGACCTATAGTTTGTCCCATTTAGAGACTGTTACCCTTGGCACGCTTTTCGGTGCAAAGTGGGCCACACGTGGACCCCACTTTTACCCAAAATTTTCGTTTTGCCCCTGTGTCCAAATTGGACGAAAGGGATGTACTTTTTAGCTATTTTGCTCATTCCGGAAACGTTGGTGATGTTTATTTCAGCATCCGGAGACGTTTGTTCGGAGTCCTTAGTTCCAGGTTCTGTGTCCTTGATATTTGGGCGCGTACACTTTACAGATTTCTTGTCAGGCAAGTATACCTTGCCATTGTACTATTTTTACATTCCATATGAGGCATGCATGTTTATTTTTTGTTTATTTAGTTCATTTATTTTAACTGCTATATAAACTGCGCGTCCAAGGAAACTTGGGTGCAACGACGGTGTCGTCGTACTATGTTTTATTTATGTATATGCATTAGACCTACTTTATGAGACTACCCCATCTTCATGAGGCATTTATGTTTCATTGGCCATGACACTATTCTTACACGAGTGTGAGTCACATGTAGGATACGGACTTGCGTACTCGCCTGGCCACTGGTACGTATAGGTCGTGCGACGGATAGGGATAACTGCCAATAGAAACTTTGCATGCTAGTAGACCTGGCGGTTATTAGAGGTTTATCGTGTCATGGACATGACATGCTTAGAGCATTGGGTGGGGAGAACAACAAGTACCGCATTTGAGCTCCTTTGCATTTTTTCTGTGACGCCCGGATTCTCCGCTGGAGATACGGGTGGTGATGACCCATATATATACATTGGCGGGCCTCCGCCGTTCAAAAGACGATGTGCCTTTGGGCCCCTGGATCTTCAAAAAAGAACCATGCCAAATCCTAGTTTTCAGCCAGATAGCTCACTTGTGGGGAAAGGTGTTCTTAACTGCATTCACTTAGACGGTTAGGCGACCCAATGGATATTTATTTTCAGTACTTTATTGGCATATGCTTTTTGTATCTTGTTACGTCCCTCTGAGGACCTGGTCTCCTTCCAGATATAGATGAGCAGGAGTACCCGCAGGAGTATGGACCTGGACCTGACGCTACCTATCAGTCTGAGGAGATCTTACCTTCTGATTATGTGTGATTCATTGCAGCTGTTTAGAGATTCTAGTTGCTATTCTTTTCTAGACATTTATTCTTATATTAGAGTTATTCTCTTCTCTCTTTAGTAGTTTATTATAGTCGATTTGCAGTGGATTTGTTTCCACCTGACTATCACACTTTGAGATTACTATTTGAGACTGCTTCTTTGATATTCATTTATTGATTTCCATTCTTCTATTATTTGTGCTGTGGATGAGATATAGAACTGCGTGTGACTTGTTGTGACATATATTTACCACTGTGGATTGGATATTCATGTACAGCGTACGTGTGTATATGGTTTCCATATATTGGAGTTCGTATACATACGGCTGGCGTGTTACGTATTCCTAGTCCTACGTATTTTGGGACTGGGGCGTGACATATTTTTGTGGTGGCCCATGCAGGTCTAGAATATATTGTCTCGGTTACGTAACTGTACCGAACAAGCCTGCGTATAGGAATAGAGTATAAGGATCTCATCCACGCTTGATTGAACTCATCCTTCCTATTTAATACTTGCATCATGTTTGATTCTTGTACTTTTTCTAATCGTTTCGTACATCAACTGCAGAGAGATGGATTTGCAGAATGGATGTACTGCCGCCGATGGCGACACAACTTCTGGAGTCAATGGTCAGACTCAAGGAGGGACCGCAACGATTCCTAGGCTTCCGGGACCAGATGGACAGACTCACACCCCAGTTCCATCTGATCTTCCCGCTTCACCTATTGGGAACCTTCCACATGTCCCAGTACCGCAAGATGTGTAAACACCCAAAATTTTTGAGAATAATTTTCTAATGAGTTATTCCGAATCTTTGGTTTTTCTGAAAATTAAAACGAAGGTGATTGTGATTTAAAGAATTTTAAGTGTGGCTAAATGGTGTTAAATTATTCTGGAAATAATAGAATAACATGCACAATAGAAAATCGGACCTACGGTATTTTTCGGTGAATTATTTGGACCCCGGAAACGAGTTTTAAGCTTAAAGAGCTATTGGGTTGATTGAACCGAACCGATCCAAACCAACCCGACCCGAAACCCAGAGGAAGCCCAACCTAAACCCTAATGGCCGGATTACTGTAGCCTATTTAAAACCTTAACCTAGGTTTCCATGAACCCCCACCGCCGAGACTCCCACAGCCCCATCGTTGCTCTCGAAGCCGAGACTCCCACCGCCCCTTCGTTGCCCTCAACGCCGAGACTCCCACAGCCCATCGACGAACCTAGGCCCCAGCGCCACCGCTTCACAGCGACTCCGCCACCGCCCAGAGGCACGCCGACGTCGGCCTACCGTTTCATCGCCGCTCGATCACCCATCCAGCCGAGACCCCGCTGAACCTCCGTGCGAAGTCGACAGCAGTCCCAAGCCGCTGCCAACTTCGCCGTAGCCATCAAGATCTCCTCTCTGTCGGTCGACCAGGAAGCGAGCGACGGACACGGGCAGGAGCTCGATCCGGACACGGTGACCAGGACTCGGCTCGCGTCAATTTGGATTTCGGACACTCAGAATTCAGAACTCACGAAGCCCTGTTCAGGTACCGGTTTCTCCCTCATCGTAACACCATTTTCAATTCGGTCAGTTTCTATGTGTAGACTGTATAACCCTCTCGGTGCCCGTGCAACTCGCTCGGTGCATCGCGTCCTGTGGTGATCGTGCACCGCGATCCAAAAACAGGAAAAACAATACCCCGTTTCACCCCGGAATTGAGTGTGCCCCGCCAAACGGGATGACTTGGTCGCACGTGGTCTTTACCAAACGTGCGCGTCGTTGATACGGTCGTGTGGGATTTCGCAGAAGTCGATTCGGAGGTGCGTGCACCCCGGAATCAACGCATATCCGCCGACGACACCCCGTATCCGACCTTTCTGGAACAAGCTGTAACTTCGTGTACACACGTCGGATCGAGACGAAACTTACGCCATCAGACTCGTAGTAATACGCTGGTCCTGTGACCCAAGTTTGGTCCGATTCTGAGAACATTGACAAAATCGCGTATCGTGGGCCCCACAGGCTCCACTTGACGGGCAATTTTGTGATCGGCTCATCGGAATCCAATTCTGCAAGTTCTGTTGGGTTCGTATCATCGTTCCTGACTTATAAACACTGAGTTTGAGAAATTTGGAGACCTTTGACCCTGACCCATTTTTCGGTGCAAAGTGGCCCACATGTGGACCCTGCTTTGGTCCAAAAATGACATTTTTGCCCCTGTGTCCAAATTAGACGTAAGGACAGGCGTTCTAGCAGTTTGATACCTTCTGAGACTGTTGGTGATATTTATTACAGCTTTTGGAGTAGCACCTACCGGACCCACTGATACAGGGACAGTTGTTGATACCCAGACATCAGGCAAGTGTACCTTGCCAAACTTTGCAGTCTTTATATATATTTTTTCTTGCTCTATTATATTTCTGTGCATACTTAACCTAGGACCGTGTGAAGTACTTAGCGTCCGATTATCAGTCGGGTGCCAACACTGTACGCAGTGTTGGGTACTATCATCTAGAGATGGACATACGTGACACTTTATATTCTCGTAGTTGTCTTACCAAGTACATTATGACCCAGGACATGACACTATTCATGAGATAGGATTTTCCCGAGATATTCGTGGTGATTCTGTATAGGATACAGGACATGGACATTATATTCTTAGATATTGTATGACTTGTTGCATTAGCTATGATCCCGCTTGACATGGACATGAGACGTTGTGGTCATGATATGCATGGTTACATGGGGTGGGGAGAGACACACAAGCTACAGGCTGTTCCATATATATATACATCCACTATTATTGAGAGGTCGTAGACTCTCGGAGCAGAGCTAGACCCACTACCGGTTATTACCACTACCGGCTCCCCGACACAGAGCTTGTAGTGGCCCAGCCTGAGTACTCGTGCTGCTCTCACTTGCATTTTTACTTAGATGGATACTTACTTTCCCTACTTATTCTATCTATTTTCTGCACTGCATTTATTTTGGCTTGAGCTTTCTTGTACCTTGCTATGTCCCCTGAGGACCTGCATCCGGATTATGTCCCCAGTATTTGAGGACGAGGTGTTAGCCGAGGACTTCTCCTGAGCATCCATGTTTCATGCTCAGTATTTATTATTTATTTCAGTCATTTACTTTCTATTCTGTTGAACCAATGTATTAGATATTTATCGGGTTATTTCCCCGAAGTACTTGGTTGAGACTTGCTGATGATTTATATTCCTTATTATTCTGTGGATCATATTTTATATCTGGTGTGGATGAGATTAGTTGTGCCATGTTGTCGTAGACTTGTTATTTTACAGCTTAAGTATGCCCTGATGGATCCATTAAATTAGGTTTGTCCATCGGTGCGTACTGCTGGCCATTGACGCGCGTCCGGTCCCTCGGTATTTTGGGACTGGGGCGTGACATGGTTTTTGTGGTGGCCCATGCAGGTCTACGACAAAATTGTTCGGTTTCAACTTAGGGACCGAACCAGCCTGCCCTAAGAATATGATAAGTTATAGGATCTCATCCATTATTTAACCCATTGTTGAACTCTATATCGAACTCAAAATTGTTACTTGAACTGCATCCTGTATTGATTCCTCTGTGCATTCTTACAGTTTATCTTTTGGTTGCAGAGAAATGGATCCCAGGAACAAAGACGAGATTCCATTGGATACGCCACACGACGCTGTGGTTACTTATACAGACGGAGTGACCCCAGGGGATGGAGGACAAGTATCGCAGAGCGATCAAACCGGTCAGCCTAATCCAAGGTTCCGGAGAGATGACATCCCACCTCCACCACAGTTCACTCCCCAGATGCCAGTTTTCTCGCCCGGACAAGCCATGGACGGGCAACAGATATTCCAGATGATGTATGCCATGATGCAGGCCCAGCAGCAGATTCAGCAAGAGGCCCATCGCCAGGAGGCAGAGTATCTGAGGACCAGCCTGGTATCCGCATTGGAGCAGGCAAATCCACCAACGAGGCGAACATTGACGGGATCTATCACCGATTTCCGTCATCTCAAGCCTCGTACATTTTTTGGCAAAGAGGGGCCAACAGAAGTTCATGAATGGCTCACAAACATACAGCATCAGTTGGAAGCCGCTGAACTTTCAAGAGAGAAATGGATGACTGCAGTCAGAATGCAGTTAACTGATAATGCGCATCACTAGTGGTTAGCGGAAGAAAGGAGGCTCGGACAGGACCGAGTCACTTGGGAAGAGTTCTCCAGGCTCTTCCAAGAGATGTACATTCCGGCAGTTGCACGATCAGAGCTCAGAGACAAGTTCAACCGCCTCATCCAAGGCAGTATGACAGTGGAGGAATACAATGCAGAGTTTATACGCCTAGGTCGCTTCACTCCGACATTGATCTCGACAGAGGAAGAGAAAGCTGAAAAGTTCTTTGATGGACTGAAGTTCGAGCTTCAGAGATTAATTGGCTCAGTCGCACCTACGTCTTATACTGAGGTCCTTGCAGCAGCACGACGCATGGAGCGCGTCACTAGAAGGGAATCGAATCTGAAGAGGCCAAACCCATCCGCACTATCCAAGACAGCACCAGGAGATTCTGCGAAATGATTCCAGAGGAGTATACCGGAAAGACCAGCAAATAGGGACAGACCTCTTCCTACTTGCCACCACTGCGGCAAAGTAGGACACATTGAGAAGGAATGCAGACGTAAGTTGGGACTATGTCTGAGCTGCGGATCCAACCAGCACTTTTCTAGGGACTGTTCTGAACGCAGAGACGGAGCACAGAGACTAGCTTTACCTGCACTACGACCAGCTACAGGAGCAGTAGGAGCACAACAGACAGGAGCTGGAGGAGTCAGACCACCAGCTACAGGAGGCTACCAGCAGAGACCACCACTGGCACCGCAGGCAGCCCTATTTCAGCAACAGCAGCAGCAGAGAGGACCAGCTCAAGGTCGAGGCCAGGCATTCACCCTAGCTGTTGAACAGGAGGCTACAACAGGCGAAGTCATCGCAGGTACTATTTTAGTAGCTTCATTACCAGCTGTAGCATTATTTGATTCTGGAGCATCGCATTCATTTATAGCAGCTAGCTTTGTTGCCACCCATAGAGTAGCTACTGCACCCCTCCCGAAGATGAAGAGGATTCTTACGGGAGGTAGAATTATTCCGGTTAGTGACGTCTGTAGATCATGTTCAGTAGTAGTTTATGGCCGAGAAATGCGAGCCCAATTTCTGATATTTTCGATGCCTGACTATGATGTCGTACTTGGTGTCACGCCCCGGTCCCGCCCGGGCCGCCGCTCCGCCCTGCCCCGCGCCCGTGCGGCCGGGGATTAACGAACCGGACACGTATCACCGTGCCTCGGCGCGCCGGACGCGAATCACCGCGCCCGTCCCGCGGGTGCGAGGGAGGAAGGGAGCCAAGCGAATGGCCCGTTCAAGCTTTCGGGGGACGTGATGCTGCACGGGCCTGGGGTTGCGCCCGTGCAAGGCCAATCGTTTAAGTTGATAGTTGGCTATCATCGCATCAATCGAGTAAGCAGCGAAAAGGGACTTGTTGCAATGCAATGCATTAGCCAACTGAGTGTTCAGGACAATCGAGGCAACTTGGGTTTCCTTTAGCAAAGGCACACGTTCGTTCCATACATTATGCCCCCTTATACGATAGCATTCTCGGGGCAACAATCGAAACCAGGATTCCGGGTCTTCGGGACTGTGGCACGCCTATCGCTTCCTCGGACGATCCAGTACCTGCGAACAAGTAAACTGTTGGTGGGTCAGCACTTTATACAAGTACTGGTGAGATAAATCAACTGAACAGAAACAAGCATTCACTCAAACAGGCACTAAGTAATCATGTTATAAAATATTACATTACTAGTGATCTTTCTAGTTTTACCTAGGTTCGTTTCATGCAGTTCTAGCAGAGTCGATTTACTTGTTTAGAAACATATTTGGAAACAGAGTTTCATATTGAATATGCAAGCAAGCAAACCGTTCATATTTCAGGGTGTGCGCAGCGTGTCTCGTGCGACTCGAGGGTCTGATGCAAAGCTAGACACACGATGCACATTCTTAGGGGCAGTCACTATCCAAGCCAACACAATGACTTAGCTATATGCAGGGCGGTCCCCGAGTATCTCAGGATCGGCAGCTGGTGGAACAGCATACCAATGACTCTTTATCTGATGCTAGAGGCAGCTGTGACTCATGGTTGCTTTGCACTATCATGGTAGCAGCCGTGACACATGCAGTTCAGCTCTCCACCAATAGACATTGTCCGACCGCGTACGAATGCATGGAACACTATCAAATAAACTCTAGTATGCAGACGAGACGAACCATCAGAATACACTCATTATTGCGGGGCAATCCGACTTATCACTTGAACACGTTCAGGCACAGTATGGTTCTCTCGAAGCATAGACGATAGTGAACATATTCATGCACTCTAAGCAGGCGATTCAGGATTCTCGTTAAGCAGGCATTGTTTCAAAGACAAGCTAGGTGAGTTCGTTCATTAACATGCAAGGCAGGTTCTATCATTCTCTTAAGAAAACATTGCAAGCAAAAACTCAGGTTATTATTAAGGCATGCAAGAATCAGAGAACGAAGTTCTGCCCACTCACCTTGATACATAACGCCAGCGCAGAGCGGGGCATTACATACTTACCAACCAACAAAAATTTTCGTCCTCAAAACTTCAAGGATAAACTTCTCGATATCTCGAGTAGCGATAGTGCCGTCCCTCGCCGTACTCAATCGAAACAATCAAGCAATTCAAGTTCAGGAAACATTTTGCACTTTGAGAATATCTATGGACTTATTGTATGGAACGCTCTTTGCAAAACCATATCGATAATATCTCAGAGTCATAGCAACGGTTTGGGCCAGAGAATCGATTCCGCTCTGATACCATCCTGTCACGCCCCGGTCCCGCCCGGGCCGCCGCTCCGCCCTGCCCCGCGCCCGTGCGGCCGGGGATTAACGAACCGGACACGTATCACCGTGCCTCGGCGCGCCGGACGCGAATCACCGCGCCCGTCCCGCGGGTGCGAGGGAGGAAGGGAGCCAAGCGAATGGCCCGTTCGAGCTTTCGGGGGACGTGATGCCGCACGGGCCTGGGGTTGCGCCCGTGCAAGGCCAATCGTTTAAGTTGATAGTTGGCTATCATCGTATCAATCGAGTAAGCAGCGGAAAGGGACTTGTTGCAATGCAATGCATTAGCCAACTGAGTGTTCGGGACAATCGAGGCAACTTGGGTTTCCTTTAGCAAAGGCACACGTTCGTTCCATACATTATGCCCCCTTATACGATAGCATTCTCGGGGCAACAATCGAAACCAGGATTCCGGGTCTTCGGGACTGTGGTACGCCTATCGCTTCCTCGGACGATCCAGTACCTGCGAACAAGTAAACTGTTGGTGGGTCAGCACTTTATACAAGTACTGGTGAGATAAATCAACTGAACAGAAACAAGCATTCACTCAAACAGGCACTAAGTAATCATGTTATAAAACATTACATTACTAGTGATCTTTCTAGTTTTACCTAGGTTCGTTTCATGCAGTTCTAGCAGAGTCGATTTACTTGTTTAGAAACATATTTGGAAACAGAGTTTCATATTGAATATGCAAGCAAGCAAACCGTTCATGTTTCAGGGTGTGCGCAGCGTGTCTCGTGCGACTCGAGGGTCTGATGCAAAGCTAGACACACGATGCACATTCTTAGGGGCAGTCACTATCCAAGCCAACACAATGACTTAGCTATATGCAGGGCGGTCCCCGAGTATCTCAGGATCGGCAGCTGGTGGAACAACATACCAATGACTCTTTATCTGATGCTAGAGGCAGCTGTGACTCATGGTTGCTTTGCACTATCATGGTAGCAGCCGTGACACATGCAGTTCAGCTCTCCACCAATAGCCATTGTCCGACCGCGTGCGAATGCATGGAACACTATCAAATAAACTCTAGTATGCAGACGAGACGAACCATCAGAATACACTCATTGTTGTGGGGCAATCCGACTTATCACTTGAACACGTTCAGGCACAGTATGGTTCTCTCGAAGCATAGACGATAGTGAACATATTCATGCACTCTAAGCAGGCGATTCAGGATTCTCGTTAAGCAGGCATTTTTTCAAAGACAAGCTAGGTGAGTTCGTTCATTAACATGCAAGGCAGGTTCTATCATTCTCTTAAGAAAACATTGCAAGCAAAAACTCAGGTTATTATTAAGGCGTGCAAGAATCAGAGAACGAAGTTCTGCCCACTCACCTTGATACATAACGCCGGCGCGGATCGGGGCGTTACATACTTACCAACCAACAAAAAGTTTCGTCCTCGAAACTTCAAGGATAAACTTCTCGATATCCCGAGTAGCGATAGTGCCGTCCCTCGCCGTACTCAATCGAAACAATCAAGCAATTCAAGTTCAGGAAATATTTTGCACTTTGAGAATATCTATGGACTTATTGTATGGAACGCTCTTTGCAAAACCATATCGATAATATCTCAGAGTCATAGCAACGGTTTGGGCCAGAGAATCGATTCCGCTCTGATACCATCCTGTCACGCCCCGGTCCCGCCCGGGCCGCCGCTCCGCCCTGCCCCGCGCCCGTGCGGCCGGGGATTAACGAACCGGACGCGTATCACCGTGCCTCGACGCGCCGGACGCGAATCACCGCGCCCGTCCCGTGGGTGCGAGGGAGGAAGGGAGCCAAGCGAATGGCCCGTTCGAGCTTTCGGGGGACGTGATGCCGCACAGGCCTGGGGTTGCGCCCGTGCAAGGCCAATCGTTTAAGTTGATAGTTGGCTATCATCGTATCAATCGAGTAAGCAGCGGAAAGGGACTTGTTGCAATGCAATGCATTAGCCAACTGAGTGTTCGGGACAATCGAGGCAACTTGGGTTTCCTTTAGCAAAGGCACACGTTCGTTCCATACATTATGTCCCCTTATACGATAGCATTCTCGGGGCAACAATCAAAACCAGAATTCTGGGTCTTCGTGACTGTGGCACGCCTATCGCTTCCTCGGACGATCCAGTACCTGCGAACAAGTAAACTGTTGGTGGGTCAGCACTTTATACAAGTACTGGTGAGATAAATCAACTGAACAGAAACAAGCATTCACTCAAACAGGCACTAAGTAATCATGTTATAAAACATTACATTACTAGTAATCTTTCTAGTTTTACCTAGGTTCGTTTTATGCAGTTCTAGCAGAGTCGATTTACTTGTTTAGAAACATATTTGGAAACAGAGTTTCATATTGAATATGCAAGCAAGCAAACCGTTCATGTTTCAGGGTGTGCGCAGCGTGTCTCGTGCGACTCGAGGGTCTGATGCAAAGCTAGACACACGATGCATATTCTTAGGGGCAGTCACTATCCAAGCCAACACAATGACTTAGCTATATGCAGGGCGGTCCCCGAGTATCTCAGGATCGGCAGCTGGTGGAACAGCATACCAATGACTCTTTATCTGATGCTAGAGGCAGCTGTGACTCATGGTTGCTTTGCACTATCATGGTAGCAGCCGTGACACATGCAGTTCAGCTCTCCACCAATAGCCATTGTCCGACCGCGTGCGAATGCATGGAACACTATCAAATAAACTCTAGTATGCAGACGAGACGAACCATCAGAATACACTCATTGTTGCGGGGTAATCCGACTTATCACTTGAACACGTTCAGGCACAGTATGGTTCTCTCGAAGCATAGACGATAGTAAACATATTCATGCACTCTAAGCAGGCGATTCAGGATTCTCGTTAAGCAGGCATTGTTTCAAAGATAAGCTAGGTGAGTTCGTTCATTAACATGCAAGGCAGGTTCTATTATTCTCTTAAGAAAACATTGCAAGCAAAAACTCAGGTTATTATTAAGGCGTACAAGAATCAGAGAACGAAGTTCTGCCCACTCACCTTGATACATAACGCCGGCGCGGAGCGGGGCGTTACACTTGTATGGACTGGTTAAGTCAGTATCATGCGACCCTTGATTGTCGGCTTGGAAGGGTTATATTTAGACCGCCTGGACATTCAGAATTTGAGTTTCTTCGAGGAGCAGTAGAGCAAGGAGTTCAGCCTACTCTTAGGGTATTATCTGTAGAAGAGGAGACAGGTTACCCAAGAGTCATCTCAGAATTTGTGGATATATTTTCCGATGATCTTCCAGGTTTACCGCCTGATCGGGAAATAGAATTCACAATAGACCTAACTCCAGGAGCAGAGCCTATCACTTCATCAGTATATCGGCTGGCACCTAAGGAGTTAGTGGAATTGAAAGAGCAGGTGGATGATCTTCTGGAGAAGGGTTTCATTCGGCCCAGTGTTTCACCTTGGGGAGCACCCATATTATTTGTGCCAAAGAAGGATGGAACAGTGCGATTGTGCATTGATTACAGGGCACTAAATGCTGTGACCATCAAGAACAGGTATCCCTTGTCACGCATTGATGATCTATTCGATCAATTGAGTGGTGCAAGGATATTCTCGAAGATTGACCTTCGATCCGGCTATCATCAGATCAAAGTAAGGAAGGAAGACATACCGAAGACAGCTTTCAGGACCAAGTATGGACATTATGAGTTCTTGGTGATGCCGTTTGGTTTAACCAACGCGCTAGCAGTGTTTATGAGCTTAATGAACAGAGTCTTCCATCAGTTCTTGGATAAATTCGTGGTGGTGTTCATTGACGACATCCTCATATATTCCAAGAGCCACAAAGAGCACGAGGAGCATCTCAGAATCGTGTTGGAGACCTTGAGACAGGAGAAGTTATACGCCAAACTCAGTAAGTGTGAGTTCCGTATGGACAAAGTACCTTTCCTGGGACATATCATATCAGGAGAAGGACTTTCAGTGGATCCAGAGAAAGTTGCGGCGATAGAGACTTGGCCTACACCCACGTCAGTTGCAGCAGTGAGAAGTTTTCTCGGACTTGCGGGATATTATCGAAGGTTTGTAGAAAATTTCTCGAGAATTGCAGAACCGATGACGAAGCTGACACGTAAGGATCAAGAGTTTATATGGTCAGAAGACTGCCAAAAGGCCTTCGAAGAACTGAAGAGAAGATTAACAACAACCCCTGTCTTGACTCTTCCTTCAGGGTCAGGAGGTTTTGTTGTTTACAGCGATGCATCAGGCAGTGGACTAGGATGTGTTTTGATGCAACATGGCAAAGTCATTGCTTATGCGTCGAGACAGTTAAAAGTCCACGAGAAAAACTACCCAACACATGATCTGGAACTAGCAGCAGTTATATTTGTATTAAAGATTTGGAGGCACTACCTTTATGGGGAGAAAGTAGACATCTTTACAGATCACAAGAGTCTGAAATATATATATACTCAGAAAGAGCTTAACATGAGACAGAGGCGCTGGCTGGAATTGATGGTAGATTTTGACATAGATCTGCAGTATCATCCGGAAAAGGCGAATGTTGTTGCAGATGCGCTCAGCAGGAAGCCTACAGCTTATTTCTTGACGATGCAGCCCGAGTTATTGAGAGATCTACAGGAGCTTCAAATAGAAGTTGTCTTACCAGGACAGAGTGGCTTGATGGCTAACCTTGAGATTCAGTCATCACTCGTGGAGAAGATTAAGGAGGCATTGCCCACCGATGCTAGATTCAGAAGGTTGAAAGAGAGGACAGAAGCGGGTATGCAGACAGGACTCCGCATTCACGAAGACGGGACATTGAGGTTTGGAAATCGTCTGTATGTTCCAAATAGAGAATTGAGACAGGAGTTAATGACGGAAGCACATAGCTCTATATACTCTGTTCACCCAGGAGGAACCAAGATGTACCGAGACTTGAGACAGTATTACTGGTGGCACGGAATGAAAAGAGAGATTGCAAGATTTGTGGCCAAATGCTTAGTATGTCAGCAAGTAAAGGCCGAGCATCAGAGGACTGCAGGCATGTTACAGCCACTTCCGATACCAGGATGGAAGTGGGAGCATATCACGATGGATTTTGTCACAGGATTTCTGAAGAGCCCCAGCGGAAGAGACGCAGTATGGGTTATAGTGGATCGACTCACTAAATCGGCACACTTCTTGCCATTTAGAGTTGGACAGTCCACAGAGGCACTAGCTGACATGTATATGCAATAAATTATCAAACTACATGGAGTGCCTGTTAGTATTGTATCGGATCGAGATTCGAGATTTATCTCTCATTTCTGGAGGAGCATGCAAGAGAGTCTGGGCACCAGACTCAAATTCAGCACGGCATACCACCCACAGACAGATGGCCAATCGGAGCGCACCATTCAGATATTGGAGGACATATTACGATCATGTATGCTAGACTTTGGAGGATCTTGGGAAGATCATTTACATTTAGTGGAGTTCTTCTACAACAACAGTTATCAGGCCAGCATCCAGATGGCACCATTTGAAGCTTTATACGGAAGGAAGTACAGATCGCCTATATGTTGGAGTGAAGTTGGTGAACGTTAAATACTGGGTCCAGAAGTGGTAACGCAGACAGTGGAAAAGGTGAAACAGATTCAGAATCATCTACGAGTAGCTCAGGACCGACAGAAGCATTGGGCGGATACGCACAGGCGTCCCCTAGAGTTCAAAGAAGGAGATCACGTGTTCTTGAGGATTTCGCCCACTCGTGGTACTATCAGATTCGGAAGCAAAGGCAAGTTGAGCCCAAGGTATATTGGGCTATTTGATATTCTAGAGCGCGTTGGTGAGGTGGCTTATCGTCTGGCATTACCTCCATCCTTAGAAGGAGTGCATAACGTATTCCACGTCTCACAACTGCGAAGGTACGTGACCGACCCAAGTCACGTAGTCGATCATTCAGAGATCGCAGTAGGCCCGAGCTTGAGATATGAAGAACAACCAGTTGGCATCCTCGACGTCAGTGAAAAGACATTACGGGGACAGATAATCAGACTGGTCCGTGTAGCTTGGAAACATCATTCCCCTGGCGAATCGACTTGGGAACGAGAAGATAATATGCGCCAGCGTTACCCCCACCTGTTCGAAGGTGCAGTTGAAAATTTAGCAACCTTGTAATTTTATAATTCTTTAGTAGCTATTCTTTGATTGCGAGGACGCAATCCTTTTAAGGAGGAAAGATTGTAAACACCCAAAATTTTTGAGAATAATTTTCTAATGAGTTATTCCGAATCTTTGGTTTTTCTGGAAATTAAAACGAAGGTGATTATGATTTAAAGAATTTTAAGTGTGGCTAAATGGTGTTAAATTATTCTGGAAATAATAGAATAAGATGCACAATAGAAAATCGGACCTACGGTATTTTTCGGTGAATTATTTGGACCCCAGAAACGAGTTTAAAGCTTAAAGAGCTATTGGGTTGATTGAACCGAACCGATCCAAACCAACCCGACCCTAAACCCAGAGGAAGCCCAACCTGAACCCTAATGGCCGGATTACTGTAGCCTATTTAAAACCTTAACCCAGGTTTCCATGAACCCCCGCCGCCGAGACTCCTACAGCCCCATCGTTGCTCTCGAAGCCGAGACTCCCACCGCCCCTTCGTTGCCCTCGACGCCGAGACTCCCACAGCCCATCGACGAACCTAGGCCCCAGCGCCACCGCTTCACAGCGACTCCTCCACCGCCCAGAGGCACGCCGACGTCGGCCTGCCGTTTCATCGCCGCTCGATCACCCATCCCGCCGAGACCCCGCAGAACCTCCGTACGAAGTCGACAGCAGCCGCTGCCAACTTTGCCGTAGCCATCAAGATCTCCTCTCTGTCGGTCGACCAGGACGCGAGCGACGGACACGGGCAGGAGCTCGATCCGGACACGGTGACCAGGACTCGGCTCGCGTCAATTTGGATTTCGGACACTCAGAATTCAGAACTCACGAAGCCCTATTCAGGTACCGGTTTCTCCCTCATCGTAACACTATTTTCAATTCCGTCAGTTGCTATGTGTAGACTGTATAACCCTCTCGGTGCCCGTGCAACTCGCTCGGTGCATCGCGTCCTGTGGTGATCGTGCACCGCGATCCAAAAATAGGAAAAATAATATCCCATTTCACCCCGGAATTGAGTGCGCTCCGCCAAACGGGACGACTTGGTCGCACGTGGTCTTTACCAAACGTGCACGTCATTGATACGGTCGTGTGGGATTTTGCAGAAGTCGATTCGGAGGTGCGTGCACCCCGGAATCAACGCGTATCCGCCGACGACACCCCGTATCCGACCTTTCTGGAATATGCTGTAACTTCGTGTACACATGTCAGATCGAGACGAAACTTGTGCCATCGGACTCGTAGTAATACGCTGGTCCTGTGACCCAAGTTTGGTCCGATTCTGAGAATATTGACAAAATCGCGTATCGTGGGCCCCACAGGCTCCACTTGACGGGCGATTTTGTGATCGGCTCATCGGAATCCAATTCTGGAAGTTCCGTTGGGTTCGTATCATCGTTCCTGACTTGTAGACACTGAGTTTGAGGAATTTGGAGACCTTTGACCCTGACCCACTTTTTGGTGCAAAGTGGCCCACATGTGGACCCTGCTTTGGTCCGAAAATGATCTTTTTGCCTCTGTGTCCAAATTGGACGTAAGGACAGGCGTTTCTAGCAGTTTGATACCTTCTGAGACTGTTGGTGATGTTTATTACAGCTTTTGGAGTAGCACCTACCGGACCCACTGATACAGGGACAGTTGTTGATACCCAGACATCAGGCAAGTGTACCTTGCCAAACTTTGCAGTCTTTATATATATTTTTTCTTGCTCTATTATATTTCTGTGCATACTTAACCTAGGACCGTGTGAAGTACTTAGCGTCCGATTATCAGTCGGGTGCCAACACTGTACGCAGTGTTGGGTACTGTCATCTAGAGATGGACATACGTGACACTTTATATTCTCGTACTTGTCTTACCAAGTACATTATGACCCAGGACACATGACACTATTCATGAGATAGGATTTTCTCGAGATATTTGTGGTGATTCTGTATAGGATACAGGACATGGACATTATATTCTTAGATATTGTATGACTTGTTGCATTAGCTATGATCCCGCTTGACATGGACATGAGACGTTGTGGTCATGATATGCGTGGTTACATGGGGTGGGAAGAGACACACAGGCTACAGGTTGTTCCATATATATATACATCCACTATTATTGAGAGGTCGTAGACTCTCGGAGCAGAGCTAGACCCACTACCGGTTATTACCACTACCGGCTCCCCGACACAGAGCTTGTAGTGGCCCAGCCTGAGTACTCGTGCTGCTCTCACTTGCATTTTCACTTAGATGGTTACTTACTTTCCCTACTTATTCTATCTATTTTCTGCACTGCATTTATTTTGGCTTGAGCTTTCTTGTACCTTGCTATGTCCCCTGAGGACCTGGATCCGGATTATGTCCCCAGGATTTGAGGACGAGGTGTTAGCCGAGGACTTCTCCTGAGCATCCATGTTTTATGCTCAGTATTTATTATTTATTTCAGTCATTTACTTTCTATTCTGTTGAACCAATGTATTATATATTTATCGGGTTATTTCTCCGAAGTACTTGGTTGAGACTTGCTGATGATTTACATTCCTTATTATTCTGTGGATCATATTTTATATCTGGTGTGGATGAGATTAGTTGTGCCATGTTGTCGTAGACTTGTTATTTTACAGCTTAAGTATGCCCTGATGGATCCATTAAATTAGGTTTGTTCATCGGTGCGTACTGCTGGCCATTGATGCGCGTCCGGTCCCTCGGTATTTTGGGACTGGGGCGTGACAAGATGGCCAAGCGCAGATGTTCCAATTCTTTCAGATGATGATACAGGAACAGAGGCAGCAGGCAGCCGAGCAGAGGCAGCAGGCAGTCGAGCAGAGGCAAGAATTTTTGGCAGCACTGGAGAGGATGGCTGCACATGCTACTGTACCAGCCCAAGCACTAGCTCCAGTACCTCGAGCTAGGGTTGGATCAGTAAAGGATTTTGTTCAGATGGGTGCAAGGCAGTACAAGGGCACTGAGAGCCCGGAGGAGACCACCAGCTGGATCACTCACACGCAGAAGCTACTGGAGGCATCGCAGTTACCCACGGACCTATGGATGACGGGTGTACGGACGCTTCTAGATGGTAATACCCATCACTGGTGGGAATCCATGGAGCGCCAGTTGGGTACTTACCAGACTTGGGAGCAGTTCTTGGAGTTCTTTGAGGGAAAGTACTTTCCGGACACTGTCAGGGACACCTTGTATGATCAGTTTCTTCACTTGGAGCAAGGGAACCGAACAGTGGACGAGTATGATGCCGAGTTTAGTCGACTCAGCAAATATGGTGCTGCTTTGATACCAAATGACTTGGCTAAGGCTAAGAGGCTTCATCGAGGACTGACCCAGGAGCTTCAACATTATACAAGCTCGCAGTCCCGAGTCTCTTATGCCGAACTACTGACAGAGGCCAGATTTCAGGAAACCATTAGCAGAGAAAAAGGAGGTCAGCTGAGGACACAACAAGGATCAGCAAGGATACAGCAGGGACCAGCCAGGACACAACATGGGGGACCTATCAGACGTCCCTTGGCACAACAGCATCAGCAACACCGAGCAGCACCGTACCAGATTCCGGAGAAACCCCAATGTAATTATTGTGGGAGGATCGGACATGTTGCGAGAGATTGTCGGACCCGCTTGGGTCAGTGTAGGAGATGTGGCTCTGGACAGCACATGGTGAAAGACTGCCACATGCAGCAGACACTTCCATCGCCAGTTCAGAGATTAGCGCTTCCAGCACCGAAGCCAGCCCAGCAGATGACCGGACCGGGAGCACCTCGACCCCCAGCAGCAGGAGGATTTCAGAGAGGACCACTGCTACCTACTCAGGAGGAGCAGTATATGAGGACTGGACATGGACAGCCACAGAGGAACGGGCGAGCTTTTGTATTGGAGGTAGATGACATGGATCATGAGGTGGATGTCATAGCAGGTATTACCCTTGCTTTTACTTTTCCTGCTGTGACATTATTTGATACGGGAGCCACCCACTCATTCATATCATCTAGTTTTATTGTCAAACACAACATTGCTTCTACACCATTATCTAGTTGTGTTAGAATTCTTACCGGAGGAGGAGTTGTACCAGTTAGACGAGTTTGTAGAGGCCCTATAGTGATACGTGGCAGAGAGGTGAATGCCCAACTCTTAGTCCTTCCTATGCCATCTTTTGATATTGTGCTTGGAATGGACTGGCTAAGCAAGTACCATGCTTTCTTCGATTGCTTTGGAGAAAGCATTCTTTTTAAGGTACCAGGCCAGCCTGAACTTGAGTTTGCCCGAGGATCCATAGAAATCCTTGATGGTATGCAGCTCGCAATGGACGATGTTGTCTATCATCCCATTATTTCAGAATTTATAGACGTCTTTCCAGAGGATTTGCTAGGACTACCCCCAGACAGAGACGTAGAGTTTTCAATTGAACTAGCACCCGGAGCAGCACCTATAGCATCACATATTTACAGACTAGCGAAGAAGGAGATGGACGAGCTGAAGGCACAGTTAAAGGAGCTAGAGGAGAAAGGTTTCATCCGACCGAGTGCATCACCCTGGGGAGCACCAGTGTTATTTGTACCCAAGAAGGATGGGTCAGTGCGTATGTGCATTGACTACAGAGCCTTGAATGCAGTGACAGTGAAGAATAAATATCCATTGTCAGGCATTGATGACCTGTTTGATCAACTAAGTGGAGCTAAGGTATTCTCGAAGATAGATTTGAGATCGGGATATCACCAAGTGAAGGTACGGAAGCAGAACATTCCGAAGACCGCATTCAGAACAAGATATGGGCACTATGAGTTTTTGGTCATGCCATTTGGATTGACCAATGCTCCAGCGATCTTCATGGACTTGATGAATCGAGTCTTCCACCAGTACTTGGACCAGTTCATGGTCGTCTTTATAGATAATATACTTGTCTATTCGAAGAGCCACGAGGAGCACGAGGAGCACCTGCGGATTGTTCTAGAGACTTTGAGGAGGGAGCAGTTATATGCTAAACTCAGCAAATGTAAGTTCTTCTTGGACAGAGTTTTATTTCTTGGATATGTTGTTACAGGAGATGGTATTTCTGTTGATCCGGAGAAGATCTCAGCAGTTGAGACATGTCATGTTCCTAAATCAGCAGCAGAGGTGAGGAGTTTCCTTGGACTTGCAGGATATTACCGACGGTTCGTGAAAACTTCTCAAGGATAGCGGCACCTATGACTCGTTTGACTTGTAAGGATCAAGAATTTATATGGACTGACGAGTGTCAAGCAGCCTTTGAAGAGTTGAAGAAACGACTGACTACAGCACCAGTATTGGCGATTCCGTCAGGATTAGGAGGTTACGTGATCTACAGTGACGCATCAGGAAAAGGCTTGGGATGCGTATTGATACAGCATGGCAAGGTGATTGCATATGCATCTAAGCAGTTACGAGTACATGAGAAGAATTATCCGACTCATGACTTAGAACTTGCAGCCGTTGTATTTGCTCTGAAGCTATGGAGACATTACTTATATGGAAAACGAGTAGAAATCTATACAGACCACAAAACCCTCAAGTACGTCTTCACGCAGAAGGAGTTAAATATGAGGCAACGTCGATGGCTCAAGTTGATGAAAGATTTCGAGATAGAGCTACATTATCATCCCGGCAAGGCTAACGTGGTAGCAGACGCATTAAGCCGGAAGCCAACAGTTTACTTCTTGACAGCACAGAGGAAACTATTGGAGGACTTGCAAGAGCTTGGCATTGAAGTGATATTACCCGGAGCAGATGGGACACTAGCCAACTTACAAGTTCAATCATCATTGGTAGAGAGGATTAAGGCAGCTTTGCCTACAGATGCCAGATTTCGGAGACTAAATGAAAGGACAGAGGCCGGAGAGCAGACCGGATTGCGCATTCACGAGGATGGGACATTACGATGTGGTGACGTCTTTATGTTCCAAATGGAGAGATTCGACAGGAGCTGATGGCAGAGGCTCATAGTTCGATTTATTCTATTCATCCTGGAGGCACCAAGATGTATCGTGACTTACGACAATATTTTTGGTGGCATGGGATGAAGAGAGAGATAGCTCGCTTTGTAGATAAATATCTGGTATGTCAACAAGTGAAGGCGGAGCACCAGAGGACAGCAGGATTATTGTAACCACTTCCGATTCCAGAGTGGAAGTGGGAGCACATCACTATGGACTTCGTCACGGGTTTTCCCAAGAGTCCAAGTGGGAGAGATGCAGTGTGGGTAATAGTGGACCGACTCACCAAGTCAGCCCATTTTATACCTTTTAGAGTGGGCCAGTCGACAGAAGCTTTAGCTGACTTATATATGAGGCAGATTGTGAGATTGCACGGCATACCAGTCAGCATTGTATCGGACAGAGATTCGCGCTTCACATCGCACTTTTGGAGGAGCATGCAAGAAAGTCTTGGTACTCGTCTGAAGTTCAGTACATCTTACCACCCGCAGACAGATGGACAGTCAGAGCGTACTATTCAGACCTTGGAGGACATGTTGAGGGCTTGCATGTTAGACTTCGGAGGATCATGGGAGGACCACCTACATCTTGTAGATTTTTCTTACAATAATAGCTATCAAGCGAGTATTCAGATGGCTCCATTTGAAGCATTGTATGGAAGAAAATGTAGGTCTCCTGTGTGTTGGAGCGACGTGGGAGAACGTCAGATTCTGGGACCCGAGTTGGTGGTCAACACCGTAGAGACAGTCAAGAAGATTCAGGGACACTTGCGAGCAGCGCAAGACAGGCAGAAGCAGTGGGCAGACCTTCATCGTCATCCCTTGGAGTTCAAAGAGGGCGATCACGTATTCTTGAGGATATCACCGACCAGAGGCACCATCCGATTCGGAGGGTGCGACAAGTTGAGTCCAAGGTATATTGGACCATTTGACGTGCTCGAGAGAGTCAGAGAGGTGGCATATCGACTTGCGCTACCACCTTCACTGGAAGGAGTACATGACGTATTCCATGTGTCGCAGCTCAGGCGATATGTGGCAGACAACAGTCATGTTCTCGACCATTCAGAGATCACCATTAGGCCGAGCTTGTCATACCAAGAGCAACCCGTGGAAATCCTTGATCGTCGAGAGAAAGTGTTGAGGAACCAGTCTATTCCCTTGGTTCGCGTAGCATGGAGGCATGGCGCGCCAGGAGAATCAACTTGGGAGCACGAGGACGACATGCGCAAGCGTTTTCCGAACCTATTCGCAGACCAAGGTATGAATTTACATTGTTAATTTATATCTTATACCATCATTGCATTCTATCGTGGCTTAATTTTAATTTCGAGGACGAAATTTTTACAAGTTGGGTAGAATGTAAAATCCCCTTCCTAGAAAATCGTATATACCCTTTATTTATTAATTTAAATTGTAGTAATTAGGTCTAAATAGGAGAAATAGATTTTTAATAATTTTTATGTTAGGTGTTCGGGCACTTAGAGGACTTGTGGGACCATCAAAATTTTTTAGGAATTTATTCCATGTAGGAGACCCCTTGAGCAGTTGCTAGCCTAATGCTGTGCATTATTCTAATCTAGAATTTTCTATGAGTATATATATTTTATATATATATATATATATATATATATATATATATATATATATATATATATATATATGCATATATTAATAGGAAAAAAAAGAAAGTAAAAGAATTAAATAAGAACTTAATAATAATAATAATAATCAACTACTATTGCTTAGTATACTTAAACCCCTTCAGCAACTTTGCTCCTAAGGGAACCCGCTACCTTCATTTCCCAGCAACTTTGCTTGCAGCCACGTGAACCCGTCCATTGCATTAGACTTCAGAATACTTGCTGTGACCCGACCCTTGGCCGAAATTTTTTAGCGGCCGAACCTATTTCCTATTCACCCTCTCTCTTCCTATCTTAATATATATATATATATATATATATATATATATATATATAGTTATATCTCAAAAACCCTAACCTAAATCTCCAGACCTCCTCTTCCCATCTAGAGCCGTCATCTCAGCCAGAGAAGCCCCGCCAAGCCATCCAACCATCCCGACGACTCCGACCTCGTGCCCTGCAGAATCCCACTCGAAGCACCTTCGCTCCGGAGTGATTTTTCGTCGACCCGCTCAACCAAACGCTGTTCCGTCTTCATCGGTATGATCACCCCTTAACCCTAGTCCATATTTATTTTATAGCCAACCTCGGAAAACGTGTACCCCTAGGTGAAAAATAGCGTCCAAAGTGGGCAGAACAGACCCAATTCTGAAATCGCAGAAAACTGCGGTGACCACCTATATTGCCGAGTTCGTATCTCCCACCACAGAGATCCGAATTTGGTGATTCTTTTTGATACATGTAGAACACTTGACCTAGTTTATTTTCTGTTAAATAACCCTATGTATTAGTTGCTGTGGACAGAATTATATTCGTCACAAAACTGCACGTACCACTTTTTTTAGATTTCCAAAAGTTGGAAAATGGAGCGCGCCCTGCCAAACGGGACCGCCCCGCCGTGTGCCAAGTGGGCCGAATGGTGCACGCAGCGTAACCGGACACGTGAAAATTCGTGGAGACTGATTCGGACGCGTGTGCGCGCCGGAATCAGACCGTATCCGCGGACACACACCGTGTCGCAACTTTTGTGGAACTCGCGCGTATTTTGTGCACGCTTGTCAGATTACGACAAAACTTGCGCTACTGGACTCGTGGTAACGCGCTGGTCCTGTGACCCAATTTTCATGCATTTCTGAGATGGTTGACCAGATCGCCAATTGGCGGACCCCACAGTTGACTTTTTGGACAAAATTATGTTTGTCCCATCGGAATCCACATTTGGACATACCGTTGGGTTCGTATTGACATCTAGAGTTGTTTGACCTATAGTTTATCCCATTTAGAGACTGTTACCCTTGGCACGCTTTTCGGTGCAAAGTGGGCCACACGTGGACCCCACTTTTACCCAAAATTACTGTTTTGCTCCTGTGTCCAAATTGGACAAAAGGGATATGCTTTTTAGCTATTTTGCTCATTCCGGAAATGTTGGTGATATTTATTTCAGCATCCGGAGACGTTTGTTCGTAGTCTTTAGTTCCAGGTTCTGTGTCCTTGATATTTGGGCGCGTACACTTTACAGATTTCTTGCCAGGCAAGTATACCTTGCCATTGTACTATTTTTACATTCCATATGAGACATGCATATTTATTTTCTATTAATTTAGTTCATTTATTTTAACTGCTATATAAACTGCGCGTCCAAGGAAACTTGGGTGCAACGACGGTGTCGTCGTACTATATTTTATTTATGTATATGCATTAGACCTACTTTATGAGACTACCCCATCTTCATGAGGCATTTATGTTTCATTGGCCATGACACTATTCTTATACGAGTGTGAGTCACATGTAGGATACGGACTTGCGTACTCGGCTGGCCACTGGTACGTATAGGTCGTGCGACGGATAGGGATAACTGCCAATAGAAACTTTGCATGCTAGTAGACCTGGCGGTTATTAGAGGTTTATCGTGTCATGGACATGACATGCTTAGAGCATTGGGTGGGAAGAACAACAAGTACCGCATTTGAGCTCCTTTGCACTTTTTCTGTGACGCCCGGATTCTCCGCTGGAGATACGGGTGGTGATGACCCATATATATACATTGGCGGGCCTCCGCCATTCAAAAGACGACGTGCCTTTGGGCCCCTGGATCTTCAAAAGAGAACCATGCCAAATCCCAGTTTTCAGCCAGATAGCTCACTTGTGGGGAAAGGTGTTCTTAACTGCATTCACTTAGACGGTTAGGCGACCCAATGGATGTTTATTTTCAGTACTTTATTGGCATGTGCTTTTTGTATCTTGTTACGTCCCTCTGAGGACCTGGTCTCCTTCCAGATATAGATGAGCAGGAGTACCCGCAGGAGTATGGACGTGGACCTGACGCTATCTATCAGTCTGAGGAGATCTTACCTTCTGATTATGTGTGATTCATTGCAGCTGATTCTAGTTGCTATTCTTTTCTAGACATTTATTCTTATATTAGAGTTATTCTCTTCTCTCTTTAGTAGTTTATTATAGTCGATTTGCAGTGGATTTGTTTCCACCCGACTATCACACTTTGAGATTACTATTTGAGACTGCTTCTTTGATATTCATTTATTGATTTCCATTCTTCTATTATTTGTGCTGTGGATGAGATATAGAACTGTGTGTGACTTGTTATGACATATATTTACCACTGTGGATTGAATATTCATGTACAGCGTACGTGTGTATATGGTTTCCATATATTGGAGTTCGTATACATACGGCTGGCGTGCTACGTATTCCTAGTCCTACGTATTTTGGGACTGGGGCGTGACAGTATTCGTATCTGGTATACGTGTATTATTGTATAATTGATTCCCGTATATTTTTTGGATTTTTTTAGCTACCTTTGTGTAATTTCTAAAATTGAGCATAGTGTTAATCAAAACTTGCTATATAAACCCCTCTCTTTCTCTCTCTTCCTCATTCTTTCACTTTTTTCTTTTTATTTTCCTCTTCCCTCTCCCCCAGCCGTGAGCACTCGAGCCTCCCCTCCAGCCGTGAGCTTGCACCCTTGGAGGTAGTGGTAGTAGTGGGTTTAGGCAAGTACATCTTGCCAATGAGGAAGAACTTGCACTATTGCATTTATTTAGTTTTCTTGTATTTTATTGATCTATGTTTTGCTCTATGAGTTCCTCTGCATGTTTAGTTCTTGGTATTTTCGAATTTGAAGTCTTGGTTAGAGTAGATCCAAGTTTCAAGTTTTAGAGCTTTATGGATTTCATGGTTTTGATCTATTAAAACTTAATGTTTCAAAAAACTAGTTGTTTTATATTGATGAACATTCAATTTCAAGTGGTTTTGAGCTTTATTTTACTGGATTTGGAGTTGTATCGAAGTTTTTGTGGAGAAAACAAGTTTTCATGAAAACTCAAAATTTTCATGGCTGAACTTACTGTTTGGGACGATGGAGATTCATGCCTTCAACATCTATGTGGCACAGAGGCCATGCGGCACAAACTCTTGTCGTACATGCTTGCAGCATACACCCATCTTGTTGGGCGCATGACTGATTTACACTTGAGTGTTCTGAAACTAAGTACTTGAAAGAGTCAAGTGGCAGAACTTCTTGTGTCCAAACTCATTTAGGCAAATGAAACATCTATGCGGCCATGTGCTATGCGGCACGGATGTATGCGTCCCTTCTTCTTGGCGCATGTATCTGCACTGCTTGGGCACGGCTTTTCATAACTTTGTCTTTTCTTCTGATACGTATTTATTGGCTAGTCACATCGGTCAATTCTCTGACACGACTAGTCACATCGGTCACTTCTCTGTCATGCATTTATGAACCATCACTCAGGCCTCTAATCGAGGAGTGGACTTTGCTTATTGTATGCGTCAGCTTCTTGCATGCAGCCAGCTTCTTGCATGCGCCTATGGCACTTGTAGTAACATAACTTTTTTTGATATATTGTGTGTGGTTTAATTGCTTCCCTTGTTTGGCCTATTTTGTTAATTTCTATGAATGCATATTTTTCTATAATTGCTTATAACCCAAATGTAACAACTTACCTGAGCATGGAATTCCTTGAACATGGATTATAGTAACACTGGTAACCTTAAACTCTAGCTTTCTGACACCGGACTTGTACTGATATTTCTGATAATTGCTCGACGAAGCGCACTCCTGACATGCTAATTTTTTTTGAACTGTATTGCTTAAACTGATAAGATGACTTCCCGTGGTTGATTGCTTGTCCCTGTCATGAATGTACTTATCAAGCTACTGTCATGTCCTGCATCACGCCTAAGGCAGATTTTTTGAGCACCACGGTCATAAATTCTTGATAACTTGTCTAGTCTTATAACTAGAATAATAATCTAGAAAGCATCTAGAGAGATTTTCTGGCTATATGCAATCCCGGTATCCCAGCGATATCTGATGGATTTGGAGCTCTTCCTCGTGAGGGGCACACTTCCAGCACGCCGTCGAGTGTTGCATTTACTTGTAAAATACTATACCTGATTTATTTATACTATGTATCCTTACCCTTGGATAGTCCGGATAGTCTGTAAGATATGTGGCCGTATAGAATCTCAACAGCATTTGTTAGTAATTAGGGCTGTGATAACCCTAGTTAGCTAATGGTAGCAAGCCATAGGACATGATTGGTCGTGATTGCTTGATTTATAGTCTAGTCCTGTTCTGATTCATCTAGCAACTGATCCGTAGTTATAACTTGAGTAATGATTCCAGATATTCTTGATTAATATTCCAGAACTGTTTAACTGTTATTTTACCTGTTGCACTTATTTACTGCTTCCTTATGCTATTTTGTACTAATTTGTCTGCATGCTGGCTTTAGTTCCTAAGTTGGCTCTCTTGTGGTACTTTGTTGTTTTGGGGTCTGAGACCACTGGTTTTGTATGGCCAGATTTTGAAGCAACACCGCAGGATCTCCCGTACTTTCCGTCTCACGATGATGAACACTAAGAACATCCGAGGAAATGAGTGGGTTTCTTCTTCATCACCCACATAATCTTGTACATTATACTTTTGAGGCGTTTAGCCACTGAGCACGTATTTAGCTCGTATTTTGGAACTTGATATCCTGCCTGCGGGCCTACATGTAAAGTATATTCTAGACTATAGTTAGAGTTGATGATGTAATATTGTACTCTTGCTAGTTCTTCATTTTATAACTAGCTTCGTGATCATATTTGTATGTATAGTTTTGTACGCCTTACTATTATATGTTCGGTGATCATACATCTTGTAACTTGTTGCTTGCTTGAGATTAATACACCTAGGATTCTTGACCCAGGAATGGACGTTGGATTGTAGAGTAAACTCTCATATGTCTCGACAGCCGTGACCGTATCTCGGATATAGAGTACCCTGGTATACATAGCTGGCTTTGTCTGCCTCCGCTCTCCAGTATTCTGATTCTGGGACGTGACATGTGAGCTGCCAGACAAACTTTAGAATAAGCTGCCAAACAAACTTTAGCTATGATTGTGCGTTGTCCAAAATTTTAACACTAATGTCGCCAAAGCTATTGGCGAAATAGGTGCATGCACTCATATCACCAATGCTAATGGCTACATGGCCATGTTTAAAAATAATTTAGCTCACCAAAATTCGTAATTGCTATTAGGGATACATTATTTTTTGATTTTTTTAATAAAAAAATTCATATAGAGCATTATAGTTTGAAAAATTATGTGAGGAGAAAATAATTTGCAAGAATTACATAGAGAGAATATAAATGGCCGTAATAAGGACGTTTTAGATAAAATATGATTAAAGGTTGAAACGTCTTTACTAAGGACTTTTTTGATTTTTTTTAATGTTTTCGGTTAAAAAAAAACTGAAACACCCGTATTAAGGGCGTTTTCAACATATATTTTTTTCCTACTAATTTATATGCCCTTGCTAAGGGTGTATATCCCTCCATTTTTTTTAAAGTGGGAAATGTTAAAAAAACTTAAAAATACTCTTAGTAAGGGTGTTTTAACCCTTTAATCATATTTTATCTGAAACGTCATTAGTACGGACGTTTCTATTCTCTATATGCAATTCATGCGAAATATTTTATCCTCAAGTAATTTCTTCAAACTATAATGCTCTACATGCAAATTTTTATTTTTCCAAACATTTTATCTTATTTGTAATTTAATTAGAATATCTTATTATATACGATTTTTTTTTTGAAAATTTAAACACCCTCGTGCTAGAACAATTTAAACATCTTTTTGACATGGTCAGCCCCCCCCCCCTCCAATTTCGGACCTCCACGTTAGCGTGGGGCTGAAAAACTGTGGTACATAAAATATTACTCTAAATAAATCAATAATGACTTGTGTCCCCTCCACCCTCCGATCCTCGGTTGGAACGTGGCCGACAACCCTCCAATTTCAGACAGCCACGTCAATGCGGGGGTCGGAGTGTCACGACCCGCACCCGGAAAATCGGACATGAGTCGTGGGTACGTCCAGCCTACGCCGCAGCATCGACGGTAAAACGCTGTCTAGGTTGTAAACCCCCTAAATTTCCAAATTATTAAATCTTGGATTTCTCCCAATTTTCTGGAATTTTCTGGGAATTTTCTGTAATTAAAATCAAGCTTTTCAATTAATAAATGATTTTTAATTAGCAATAAATAATATTAAAATATCATAAAAATAATATTTTTGGGTGTAAAATGAAAAACTGGACTTAGGGTAATTTTTCTGGATTTTTTTGGCCTCAGACATATTTTTAAATACCTCAAAACTATTTTTATAAATTAATTAAATAATATATTTATATTATTATTATTATTGTATTTTTTATTTTTTATTTTTATTTCTTTCTCTTTTCCCTTGGGCCCGGCCCGGCCCAGTGGGCCGAGCCCAGCACCAGGAGCCTAGCCCAGCCGCACCCGCTCGCGGGTCGGGTCGGCCAGACCCGGACCGCCCGAGACCCGACCCGGAGGACTTCTCCTCCCCCACGCCTCTGAGCGATTTCCGGCCGTTTTTCCGGCCACGTCGCTGCCCGCGACCCGCTCACCCCACGACCTCCAGCGGCTCCGCCTTCTCCGCCACTTCACCGGCGCCACCTCCGCAGCCGACTCCCTATAAAACCCACCTCCTCCTCCCTCTTTCTCCCCTAAATCCAAACCCTAGCTCCCCTTTTCTGACGACCTAACTCCGGCCATCCCCCCCCCCAGCCGCGCCGACCACCGCCGAAGCCTCCCAGCCCTCTCCCCTCGTCACCGGACTCGCCCTGCCCTGACGCCGGAAGCCCTAACCCCTCCTTTCTCCTCCGCCTCTCATTTTTCCCTCCGGCGCCGCTGCCCTCGCCGCTGCTCCCCGCTCGCCGCACGCCGCTGTGACTCCCCGCCGACTACACCCGCACCTCAGCGCCCCCAGCCTCCTCCGCTGCCCAGCCTCTCTCCGGCCAGAGCCGCCGCCGTCGGCCACAGTAAACCCTTAAAACTAGGGTGGACACGAGGACACCGGACTCGACTCAGGACACGAGGACTCAAGAACTCGGTTTTTCAAGCCTTATTCAGGTAACCGTAACTTTCTTTTCGTAGCTCGGATTCTGTTTCCGTAAATTGCGTTGTGAAGCCTGTATGACCCTCTCGGTGTCCGGACAAACTGTTCGGGGCATCGCTGTCACGACCCGCACCCGGAAAATCGGGCATGAGTCGTGGGTACGTCAAGCCTACGCCGCAGCATCGGCGGTAGAACGCTGTCTAGGTCAACTATCTAGATAATAATCTCACACAAAAATTGGGCATGACCTCTCCAAAAGGAGGGCAACCACACAATCAAAATATAAACCTGTCAAGATCTCAACTCCAAACGGAGGAGCAATAACAAAAGATAATCTCAAGTACTCAATCACGAATCTAAGCACGATAGATAACAAAGAAGACTAACAACTATAAAGTCTAACCACCAACTACTACTACAACAACCACAACATCAATAATAATAATAATAATACAACAATACATCATCCAAAATTATATACAAACAAGGTCTCAATCCAAAACCGGAGACAAATCCGGTGCTAAAAACTAATAAAAACAACAACAAGATCCTAGTGATCCCGGCTACCAACCCGGAAATCACCTCTAAACTAGAGGGTCCCTGTCTGCACCATCGACAGGCTCAGGTCCATAAAACGTCGGACACCAATCCTCCGAATACTCTGAAAAATATGTCCAGTCAGGACTGGAGCAAGTACATCTCTAACAGCAGTTCCATTTAAATGATAAAAACTATAAAACAGTTATAGCAAGTAGCAAGAAAAATAGAGCAAGTATGAACAAGAAAATATGTAAGTCACTGGTGCATAAAGGTAAAGATGCATGGATATCAGAGCAAGATAGTAATAACTACAAGATACAGAAAATCTAAGCTAAGATCAAGTCCGTACACATGAACGTGTAGTGAGTCTAGCATGAAAAACATGTAGTGAGTCAAGTCCAGAAACATGTAAGTGAGACAAGTCAAGAAATGCATGAGAGTCCAGACTATAAAGAATGAACTCGGTGTCTTTGAAATACTTGTTTCGACATGTAAACGGCTAGGGGTAAGTACGGCTCACCGCGCACTGGGTGCGCGGCTGCTATCATTCCAGATTAGACCAGAGGGAGTGATTCCTGATGATGCCAGATAGGAATGTTTACATGTCTACTCGAGTATTTCCCCGCCCCGACTAATACAAGTGGATCCAAGACCCGACACGTAAATCAAGATGAGTCCAGCCTGAACATGAGTGATGCCTGTAGTGATGCCTGTAGGTGATGCCAGTAGTGATTCCAGAATAGAGGCCAGAAACATGAAATGTACATGTCGCAAGTAAATGAATCCAAAAATATCAATCAGTGTCTCGTGTTGTGCCAGAATAATCATATGATACTATACTAGAAGCTGAATCATAATAATCATCAGATAATAAAAACTATCAGAGAATGTACTCGCCTGACGTCCTGAGCAACTGGCGATCCGAACTGGTGTCGCAAGGACCTAATGCGAAAAACAAGGTTAAACAGGGTTCTAATGAGTTAAACAGATATAAAATAACTAAAAATAGGCTTCTAGGGTCGTTCTAGGTCAAACAGGTCAAACCGGTGAAATCTGGGTCAAAAAATCAACTCTAGGTCCAAAAAGTCAACTCTGGGTCAAAACTAGGTCAAAAGTTGACTTTGGCGGTCAACCGAGTCAACTACGGTCAAGTCTGGGTCAAACTAGGGTGCTCCTGAAATTCTAGGTCAAACCGAGCTCATTAAGCTAGAAAACTCTCAAACTCGCCTCCTTGAGATACCGGGATACCCTCGGTATCCGATACCTCAACCTAGGCTACGCACCCCGTCTAAACCCGCTAAAACCTATGCTAGCACGCGTAAATATATACACATATACCTATAAAAATCACTCCAATACTATTCCTAGGCTATTGCTCAAAAACCCCGCTCGAAACCCAATACCTTGGTTATCTTAAGGTATTGAAATACCTTGGTATCTCAAGGTATTGAGATACCGCTCTCAAACCCTCTAACTAGCTACCTAGCTATTAATTACATACCTAGATATTAATCTAGGCTAGGTAATATAGATATCTACCATATATATATATATATCTAAGTAGGTATCTACCTATATACATATATATCCACACACATACCCATTAATACCCATTACCTTACCCATACACACATATATATATATATTACCTTACCTTACCCAACTCATAAATATCTATGTATAACTATCTAGATATCTATAGATATGTATATAACTATATGTATATACATCTATATCCTAGATAGATATAACTATCTATCTACCTATCTATTGTCAACCTATCTAGTTATCTATCTAACTAGATATCTAATATCCAGTATTTACCTACCTAACTATCTATCAAATTATCTAACTATCTATTTATCTATATATCTTAAAAATCTATCTATCTTATCTAACTATCTATCTATTTATTAGTCTATCTATCTATTTATCCTACTATCTATTTAGCTATCTAGTAACTTATCTACTACCTACCTATTTATCTTATTTACCTAACTATCTAACTATCTAATAACTTACCTATCCATCTAATAATCTAACTATCTATCTTTATCTATATATAGATCTATATATCTAATATCTAGATCTATCTAATCTATTTATCTATCTATATACTAATACCTATCTAGATATCTTACTATCTACCTATTTATCTAAGTAACCATATATCTATTTAGCTATCTAGTTACCTATCAAACTACTAATCTATCTATCTATCTATTTATATATAAGCATACCCCTCTCTCTCTCCCTCGCACACTGCTCTTGCTAGCTGCTACTGCCCATGCTGCTGCTGCTGCAAACTGCTGCTGTGGCTGCTATGCTGCTGCTGCTACTGCAGCTTTGCTGCTGCTGCTGCAGCTTCCTGCTGCTGAAGCTGCTGCTGTTCCAGAATCTGCCCCCCCCTCTCTTCTCTCATACACACACACACACTCCTATATATACACATATATATATATATATATCTATATATATATATATATACATACATCTATATCTATATATATATATAACTAAATATCTATATATATATAACTCTCATCTACACACTCTAACACACACACACTAGCACACTCACACACTAATACACACACACACTCACAACACTAACAACACACACACACATAAATATATATACATATCTATATATATATACACACATATATATCTATATATATGTACACACTAATATATATATATATATATACACACACACACTCAAACATATATAAATATATATCCTCACACACTCTCACACTCACACACCCTCACACACACTCTCGCAAACACACAACCCCACACACAAACACTCCTACATATATATATAAATACATATATATACACTCGCTCAAACTCATATATATATATATATATATAGGCACTCACTCACCCTCACACACACTCACCTACACACTAGCACACACTCACACAAGCACTCACCTACACACATACACTAGCACTCACTAACACACTCACAAACACATAACCACACATAAATATATAAATAGAAATATATATATATATATAGGAACACACACACAAATAAATATATATATAGAGACATATATACACAAACACAACACCACCACAACGATGCACACAACGCTCACAACGTCCCACCAACGCACGCCCAACGACCCCGACACGCCCAAACACCTATAAATATATAAAATATAACTCGAAAACTCTAACACACACTCTCCGATGCTAACCCAACGCGCGCACAAGCCCGAAACTAGAAAACCACGCCGAAATGGCCGTTCGGTCATTTCGACGAACACGTGGTGCGCGGCTCGGAAAACCTCCTGAAACGCACACCAAACGAACTCGGAATCGGCCCAAAATTTACCCACGTGCTCTACACGATGCCTAGATCCTAGAAAATGTGCTCCCGCGTCGATTCTAGGCCCGTGGCGGAAACGCACACGCACTTAGAATCGGCGACGACGAAAAGCCCCAATTTTGCCCGAAACTCCCGTTTCTCCGCGACACGACTTCCCGTGTCCAAACGGAGACACGCACTCACCCTCACGACTCCCGACAACGTCTACCTAGGTCCATCTAACCTAGGGCATCACCCAAAATTGGGCCAATTTTGGATTCCACCCGAAATTGACACAAAACCTAGTGTTAAAGTCTCTAAACTCACCCAAACTAGTTCCAACTTCCTCCCACGGGTAGCCTAAGGGTCTAGGAAGGTTCTAAAATATTAATTACACTATAAAAGAGTAATTATAAGAGGAAAATTAGGGTTTACCTCTTGGGAGTTGGAATCCCAAGCCAAAGTCTCAAAAATGCTCCAAAACCACCTCCCTCAAGCTCCAAGCCTCAAATCCAAGCTCCAACACCAAATCTAGGCTCTACCCACCTAGGTTAGGGAAGAATGTAGGGTTAGGGTTAATCATAAAGAAGAATAGAGGAAAAAAGAAGAGAAATGGAAGCTTACTTGAAAGTGGGAAGAAGAAAAGAAGAAGGAAGAGTGGAAAATGGAGAAGAAGAAGAAGAAGAATGAAGAATGAAGAAGAAGAGGAAGTGGGGAAGAAGCTCCTGCTGGTTCACACGGGTCTGGGAAGGGTTTGGGGCCGGCCATGCTAAATATAAGGGTTACACTAAGTTCCACATTCCCAAAACGCCCCTACTCACTCGGTTTTGGGTTCCGGGTTCCAAAATCACTCAAACTAGTTCCAAATCTCTCCCACTAACCTCCTAAAAATAAAATAAATATTCTAAGCCCCAAAATAATTCTCACAAGGGTGTGGGCTGGGTCGGACATGGGTCCACTAGGGTCTGACATGGGTCCAGGCTAGCCAAAATCCTAAAACATACAATAAAAATATAATACAATCAATAATTAAATATAAATACAATTAAATATAAATAATCCATAATTAACTAAATTAAAAAAAAAAAAAACCCGGCTCTGGAAATGGGGTGGTGACAAGCCTATCCTCCTTAGAAAATTTCGTCCTCAAAATTTAAAGTCAATCACACTCTCTCTAGGTCAAACCCCCAACAATCACAGTCAAGAGATTCTACCTATACAACATACAAGATCAGGGTCCTACTGGTCGTGTTATCACAGTCTCAATCAGGGTCACTATACTATCTACCACATCACAAGAAAATCTAACAGGTACTAATGAAGCACACCACAAGGAATGGAAAAGGACAGGAAGAAGAACAAAGAGACAGACCTGCTAACCCGTCATCCGTAGCATCGGCCTCCTCGACCGTCAACGCATAAGCCCTGCCCTGCTGGGGTGTATCCCTCTGCTGGTGCGGGGCATGATGCTGTGCCACAGATGGCCTAGCTCCAACTCTCTGATCCTGTGCTCCACCCAATGGAGGTGCAGTGGGGCAATCTCGCATCTGGTGAGCAGCGGATCCACAGAACAAACACACCTTCAACCTCCTCCTACAAACATCCCAAGTGTGTCCTGCCTTCCTGCAGTAGGCACAAGTGGGTACCCTCTGATCCTGACCCTGCTGCGCTGCCTTCTACACATAGGGACGCTTAGCTGGTCCCGCACTACCACTGGCACTGCCTGAATCATCCCTGCCTCTCTTGGACTTGAGCTCCAAGTCATCCTCTGCTCTCTGAGCATCTCCTACTATCTGCTCAAAAGTCGCCTCGCGGTCGCTCCTGGTCAAAGACTTGACCGCCATAACCAAGCCCTTGCGAAACTTCCTCGCCTTAGCTACCTCACTCAAGCCATCTACAAATCTGCCCATACGGCAGAACTCCGCTGCGTACTCGTCCACTGTCATGCTCCCCTGGACGAGTGCCTCAAACTGGCTCTCCAAAGCACTGAGCGCCACATCTGGGAAAAACTTCTCCTTAAAAAGCCTCTTAAAAGCCTCCCAAGTAAGCCCTGGCGCTGCGATCCTCGTATCTGTACAATACCACGTCAAAGCAAGGTCGAACATCTGACTGCCCGCTGCCTCTATCTGCATGCTGTCTGGAATCTGCGCCAGCCTGAAGATCCCCTCAATCTGCTCTATCCAGTCATCAGCGTACAGGATCCCTTCTGTACCACGGAACTCCTTGGGCCGCATCCTCTGAAAGTCAATGATACTACCCGGCCTCGAAAGCTGAATCTGATCTGCCTGTGGCTGATTCTGTGCCACCCTATCCACTGCCGTCATGGCCACCTGGTGGGCGTTCTCAATGCCCAGCCTCATCACATCCACCTGACGGTGCTGCGCGTCCATCATCTCCCTGAAGAATGCAAACAACTGCACGGCATCTACTGGAGCAGGAAGTGGTGGAGGAACCACCGGAACGACTGGGGTAGTCCTCGGATCGACAGGTGAAGGAGGATCCCCGAGAGAAACAGAGGCTCCCTCAACCGCAGGAGTGGTGAGTGGAGCGGTAGCAGCTGCCTGAATACGAGCTGGACGAGAGGTAGCAGACCTCTCCGAGGCAACTGCTGGAACGGTACGATGGGATCGTGTCTTCGGAGGCATCCTGAACACAGATCAAAAGAAGTCAATACGGTGCAAGATACGATATCATCAAAGAAGGACAGTAATATTTCAAAAGAAAGCAATTTCAGAATAATTAGATTGGAATTGTTCCTAGTCGTGATTGAGTACACTCTCATCCTAGATCCTATAGCAGGCTCGCAGCAGTACAACTAAGTTGTTGTACCACCACGACATCGCACTAATTGCGAATCGAGACCTGCATGGGGCCGCCACCATCGCGTCCTGTGGTGATCGCACACCGCGATCCAAAAACAGGAAAAACCAGACCCTGTTTTACCCCCGGAACTGAGTACGCCCCGCCAAACGGGATGACTTGGTCGCGTGCGGTCTTCACAGATACGTACGCACCGTCGATACGGACGTGTGAGATTTTGCGGAAGCTGATTCGGGTGTGCGTGCACACCGGAATCAACGCGTATCCGCGGACATCGCCCCGTATCCGGCTTTTCTACAATTTACCCTAATTTCGTGCACACACGTCGGATCGAGACGAAACTTGCGCCATCGGACTCGTAGCGATACGCTGGTCCTGTGGGTCAAGTTTGGTTCGATTCTGAGAACGTTGACGAAATCGCGTGTCGTGGGCCCCACAGGCCCCGCTCGACGGGCGATTTTGTGTTCGGCTCATCGGAATCCAAATCTGGAAGTTCTGTTGGGTTCGTATCAGCGTTCCTGACCTGTTGACACTAAGTTTGGTGAATTTAAAGACTTTTGACCCGGACACGTTTTTCGGTGCAAAGCGGGCCCACCGGCGGACCCCGTTTTGATCCGAAACTGCCGTTTTTGTCCTTGTCTCCAAATTGGACCCAAGGACAGGCGTTTCTAGCTATTTGACATCTTTTGAGCATGATGGTAATGTCTATTTTAGCTTTTGGACTCATCTCTGGACTTTTCCCCCAAGAACCTAACTAATCAAGATCCAAACAACAGGCAAGTACCTGCACCTCAAGTTAATCTTTATATATTGTGATAATTAATTCCCTGTCTTACATGTACTCTTGATGATTATACATCGTGTTAGAAATGTTGAATTTCATGTCTTGAATATTGGTAGTTCCTGTCTTGTTTTTTATGTCGGGTGGGAGAATACTAGGAGGCATGTAGTTTACCCTTTCCCCTGTCGTGACTGCTAGCTTTTGGTACGCGACTGTACCATCAGCCTGATAATCGATTATTCCTGACTGCTAGCCACCTATGGCGTGCCTGATTAGCCTTATAAACCCCTACATGCCAACTATGTATTCTAAAATAACACAAGTACACACATATAGTTTCTGGTTATTTCTTGCTGGCTATTGTAGTTTCATTTCCTGCTTCATTTATTTCTGTTTCTCATATTCCTGTTTACAGTTAACTCTGAGATAATAATGTTCTGTTAATGCTGTTTCTCAACATGATAGCCAATAATTAATTGTCATAAAATATTTAGTTTAACCTTGTTGTGCACTGTGTACTTTGCTCCTTTCCTGACTGGATCTGTTGATTTAGGCGATGATGAGGATCTTGCCCCTACTTATTATGGTCCCTATGAGGGGACTGATGATACCTATGAGGAGCCAGAACCCACCCAGGAGACCCCTGCTGCTGAGTAGCTAGTAGTAGCTATCTTTCATTTCTATTTCTCATCTTATTTATCGGGTTTGTCCCCGATTTCAATATTGAATTTCTGTACTTAAACATTTGAATCTGTTGTCACATTTATTTTCAGTTGCAATCTTAAGTTTCATTTCTCCTTATTATCTTGCCTATGTTGTTGTGAATGAGCTAGTTAGTAATTATGGATTGACCTAGACAGCGTACTACCGCCGACTCTGCGACGTAGGCTGGACGTACCCACGCACTCGTGCCCGAACTTCCGGGTGCGGGTCGTGACACGTTTTTGTGGTGGCCCATGCAGGTCTTATCCTAAAATAGGGTAATACCCTAGGACAGGGTATGGAATAAGATTGAGGATTCTAGGAAAAGCTCATTCACAGTATAGCGTCCTTATTTCAATTCTTGATATCATTGCTGCTCAATTTTTTTCCTATCGCCTTTGATTTCCAAGTATTCTATTCTGATCTTCCTATCCCTTAATCTTTCAGAATGGTCCAGACCAGGAACACAGTAGGAGGCACATCAGAACCAGCTGAGCAGAATGTGCCCGAGACTCTTGCACTCCCGCCGCCTCCATCGGTTCCGGCAGTTACCCTAGATGGGGCACAGCTGCTAGGAGTGTTCCAGGGATTGGTGGAATCCCAGAAAGAACAGACGGCACTTCTGCGGACCAGCCTCTCAGAAGCTATTAAGTCCCAGGAGTCGCCACTCAAGAGGCCAGGGAATGCCAAAGACTTCAAGAATCTAAGACCCCTGGAATTCTACGGAACTGAGGGCATTCTCTATGCCGATGCGTGGATAGAGAATGTCGAGAGACTCCTGAAGACTGCCCGGGTCCCTGATGACCTCAAAGTGGAGTCCGCAAGCCTGCAATTGTTCGACATTGCTCGAACCTGGTTCAGAGATAAACCTCAACTATCTGCTCCCGACATCACATGGGAAGACTTCAAGAGGCTATTCAAGGAGAAATTCTACCCCGAAGTGGCTAGGGAAGCTCTTGAAAGCCAATTCGAGAGACTGGAATAAGGTAACCTGTCTGTTGATGAATATACTGCTGAATTTAGCAGGTTAAGCCACTTTGCGGAGTACATGGTTCGTACCCCGGAGGACAGAGCCCGTAGATTCAAGAAGGGGCTGTCTCCGGATATTCGCCTTGCTGTAACCACCAGCCGAGCTCGTACCTATGAAGAAATCCTGAGCGTGGCACAAGGCGTAGAGAGAGATATGGGGCACAAACTGAAGCGAGAAAGAGATACCGGAAATGCAGGACCCAACAAACGCCCTTTTCAACAACAGCACCAGCAACAACAGCAGAGGGCCCCGCAGCAAACTCAGCGTCCTCTCCCTCGAGCTCCAGCACCCCAACCCCAGGCTCAAAGACAGAACCAACAAGCTGTCCCTTGTGGCTATTGCCAAAAACCAGGTCATACTTGGCAAGTCTGCAGGAAGAGGCTAGGTGCCTGCCTCTACTGCGGCTCAACAGCGCATCAAATGAGGGACTGTCCAGCTGCTCAAGAACGCCCAGCTGCACCAAAGGCTCCAGCCCAGACCAGGGCCCCAGCAGTACAACAAAGGGGACCCCCGCTTCCAACACAGTAACAACGCTTTGCTCAGCACCAGCAGCAACAGAGGGGTGCACCGCAGCAAGGCCGTGCTTATGCAATGACTCTGGAAGAAGCTGAGGCCACAACAGACGTGATCACAGGTTCCGTGCTTATAAATTCAATACCAGCTATTACTTTATTTGACTCTGGAGCTTCTCATTCATTCATGTCAGTAGATTTCCTTATGAAGCATAGCTTAAGCACTAAACCCCTTAGGAATTGTTATAAGATCATTACCGGTGGAGGAATCATTCCGGTTAGTGATGCCTGTAACAATTGTCCTATCACATTATGTGGAAGAGAACTGTATGCTAGATTACTTGTAATGCCAGTGCCCAGTTTTGACATTATACTGGGTATGGATTGGTTAAGTCAACATCATGCCACAATAGACTGCCACAGAGGTAGTGTAATCTTCAGGCCACCTGACAAGCCAGAATTTGAATTTGCTAGAGGTTCTAGGGAAATGGGTAATAACAAAATTTGTGGAGCCCTAGTAACAGAAGAAGTGCCACTACCTATCATCTCTGAATTCCTTGATGTCTTCCCTGAAGATCTTCCAGGCCTACCCCGAGACCGAGAAGTTGAATTCTCTATTGACTTAGTGCCAGGAGCAGCACCAGTATCTCAAAATCCCTACAGAATCAACAAGAAGGAGATAATAGAACTAAATGAGCAAATCAAAGAACTAGAAGACAAATGCTTCATTAGGTCTAGTGTCTCACCCTGGGGAGCTCCAGTATTATTTGTGCCCAAGAAGGACGGAACATCCCGAATGTGTATTGACTATAGGGCCTTGAATGCCTTAACAATTAAGAATAAGTATCCCCTGCCCAGGATAGATGACTTATTTGATCAGTTGAGTGGAGCTCGGGTCTTTTCCAAGATTGATTTGAGGTCTGGTTACCACCAAGTAAGGGTGAGAAAGGAAGACATCCCTAAAACTGCCTTCAATACCCGGAACGGACACTACGAATTCTTAGTAATGCCGTTCGGGTTGACGAATGCTCCAGCAGTTTTTATGAACCTAATGAACAGAGTTTTCCAGCCATACCTAGACAAATTTGTAGTGGTCTTCATTGATGATATTTTGATCTACTCCAAGACCCCCGAAGAACATGAAGAACATTTGAGGTTAGCATTGGAGACTTTGAGGAAGGAAAAACTTTATGGAAAGTTATCTAAATGTGCTTTCTTCCTAGACAAAGTAGAATTCTTGGGACATGTTGTGACGGGAGATGGAATAGCAGTAGATCCTAAGAAGATAGCTGCAGTAGAATCCTGGCCCACTCCAGACTCTGTAGCCGAGATTAGAAGTTTCCTGGGACTAGCTGGCTACTATCGGAAGTTTGTGAAGGACTTTGCTAGAATTGCGGAGCCCATGACAAAATTAACAAGAAAGGATGAAGAGTTCACCTGGACTGATGAATGTCAGCAGGCCTTTGAGGAATTGAAGAAAAGGCTGACTACTGCCCCTATTCTGACCTTACCTTCCGGAACCGGAGGTTTCGCTATTTATAGTGATGCTTCTGGAAAAGGTCTAGGTTGTGTACTGGAGCAGAACAAGAAGGTAATAGCCTATGCCTCTAGACAGCTTCGACCCCATGAAAAGAATTATCCAACTCATGATTTAGAATTGGCAGCTGTCATTTTTGCTCTTAAACTTTGGAAGCATTATCTTTATGGAGAAAGGGTGAAAATATTTACAGACCATAAAAGTCTAAAATATATCTTCACTCAGAAAGAGCTAAACATGAGGCAAAGAAGGTGGCTGGAACTAATGAAAGACTTTGATATCACTCTTCAATATCACCCTGGGAAGGCAAATGTATTTGCTGATGCTCTAAGCAGGTATCCTATGGCGATGTACTTGACTATGGACAGACACCTGCTGGAGGACCTGGAAAGTCTAGGTATTGAAGTAATTATCCCAGGAAAAGAAGGCCAAATGATGAACTTGCAGATTCAGTCTACTTTAATGGACAAGATCAAGGAGACTCAGTTTCAGGACGAAGGCCTGCGAAGCCTTCGAGGTCAAGTACAAGCTGGACTAGTAGAAGAATTCAGAATTCATGAAGATGGATCACTGAGGCATGGCGATAGATTATGTGTACCTCAAGGAGGCATAAGAGAAAAAATTATGCAAGAGGCGCACAGATCGCAGTACTCTATACATCCCGGAGCCAACAAAATGTACAAGGACCTGAGAACGCATGTTTGGTGGCATGGCATGAAAAGAGAAGTAGCCAGGTTCGTATCTCGTTGTTTAGTGTGCCAGCAAGTCAAGGCAGAAAGACAAAGACCTGGAGGACTGCTTCAACCCCTACCCATTCCGGAGTGGAAGTGGGAACATATCACAATGGATTTTGTTTCCGGACTTCCAAGGACACCTAGTGGTAAGGATGCAATCTGGGTGATAGTAGATAGACTGACCAAGTCTGCACATTTTCTACCTTTCAAAGTAGGACTATCTACAGAGAAGCTGGCAGATTTATACATCAGACACATCGTCAGGCTGCATGGAGTTCCAGTAAGTATTGTCTCCGACAGAGATTCAAGATTCACCTCTCACTTCTGGAAGAGCTTACAAGCCAGTTTGGGGACTCAACTCAAATTCAGCACAGCTTATCATCCCCAAACCGATGGACAATCGGAACGTACAATCCAGACACTTGAAGATATGCTCCGTACATGTGTTCTGGATTTTGGAGGATCCTGGGAAGACTATCTACATCTTGTGGAGTTCTCTTATAATAACAGTTACCAAGCAAGTATTGAGATGACTCCATTTGAAGCTCTGTATGGACGTAGATGTCGTACCCCGCTATCATGGGACGACGTTGGAGAAAGAGCCCTGCTGGGACCAGAGATGGTGATCGATTCGGCTGAGAAGGTAAAGCAAATAAGGGACAGACTTCGAGTGGCTCAAGACAGGCAACGACATTGGGCAAATAGCCACCGAAGGCCCTTGGAGTTTGAGGTAATTAAATTTATGAAATTTAAGTCAATTTAAAACATTATGATTATGCAACTAAGGCTTGATTATGACTTTATTAAAGGTTGGAGAGCTGGTATTCTTAAAGATTTCCCCGACACGTGGCACCATTAGGTTCGGAAGGAGTGGAAAACTCAGCCCAAGATTTATTGGACCTTTTGGCATACAGGAGAAAATCGGAGAAGTGGCATACCGACTGGCATTGCCACCCTCTCTGGATGGAGTACATAACATCTTTCACGTGTCGCAGCTGAGGAAGTACGTGTCAGACCCCAGCCACATTTTGGATCACTCAGAGCTCGAAGTAGGCCCAAGTTTGACTTACCAAGAGCAACCCGTGGAGATACTGGATCGCTCGGAGAAAGTCCTACGGAACCAGGTTATCTCCCTGGTTCGCGTAGCTTGGAAGCACCATTCCCCCGGCGAATCCACCTGGGAGCGAGAAGACGAGATTAGAGAGCGATACCCCTATCTTTTTGAACCCTGAGGTGTATTTTATTTTTTCGGCCTTTTCTTTTCGTGCCTTGATATTCTTAAATTTTGAGGACAAAATTTTTGTAAGTTGGGTAGGTTGTAAACCCCCTAAATTTCTAAATTATTAAATCTTGGATTTCTCCCAATTTTCTGGAATTTTCTGGGAATTTTCTGTAATTAAAATCAAGCTTTTTAATTAATAAATAATTTTTAATTAGCAATAAATAATATTAAAATATCATGAAAATAATATTTTGGGGTGTAAAATGAAAAACTGGACTTAGGGTAATTTTTCTGAATTTTTTTGGCCTCAGACATATTTTTAAATACCTCAAAACTATTTTTATAAATTAATTAAATAATATATTTATATTATTATTATTATTGTATTTTTTATTTTTTATTTTTATTTCTTTCTCTTTTCCCTTGGGCCCGGCCCGGCCCAGTGGGCCGAGCCCAGCACCAGGAGCCTAGCCCAGCCGCACCCGCTCGCGGGTCGGGTCGGGTCGGCCAGACCCGGACCGCCCGAGACCCGACCCGGAGGACTTCTCCTCCCCCACGCCTCTGAGCGATTTCCGGCCGTTTTTCCGGCCACGTCGCTGCCCGTGACCCGCTCACCCCACGACCTCCAGCGGCTCCGCCTTCTCCGCCACTTCCCCGGCGCCACCTCTGCAGCCGACTCCCTATAAAACCCACCTCCTCCTCCCTCTTTCTCCCCTAAATCCAAACCCTAGCTCCCCTTTTCCGACGACCTAACTCCGGCCATCCCCCCCCCAGCCGCGCCGACCACCGCCAAAGCCTCCCAGCCCTCTCCCCTCGTCACCGGACTCGCCCTGCCCTGACGCCGGAAGCCCTAACCCCTCCTTTCTCCTCCGCCTCTCCTTTTTCCCTCCGGCGCCGCTGCCCTCGCCGCTGCTCCCCCCTCGCCGCACGCCGCTGTGACTCCCCGCCGACTACACCCGCACCTCAGCGCCCCCAGCCTCCTCCGCTGCCAAGCCTCTCTCCGGCCAGAGCCGCCGCCGTCGGCCACAGTAAACCCTTAAAACTAGGGTGGACACGAGGACACCGGACTCGACTCAGGACACGAGGACTCAAGAACTCGGTTTTTCAAGCCTTATTCAGGTAACCGTAACTTTCTTTTCGTAGCTCGGATTCTGTTTCCGTAAATTGCGTTGTGAAGCCTGTATGACCCTCTCGGTGTCCGGATAAACTGTTCGGGGCATCGCGTCCTGTGGTGATCGCACACCGCGATCCAAAAACAGGAAAAACCAGACCCTGTTTCACCCCCGGAACTGAGTACGCCCCGCCAAACGGGACGACTTGGTCGCGTGTGGTCTTCACAGATACGTACGCACCGTCGATACGGACGTGTGAAATTTTGCGGAAGCTGATTCGGGTGTGCGTGCACACCGGAATCAACGCGTATCCGCGGACATCGTCCCGTATCCGGCTTTTCTACAATTTACCCTAATTTCGTGCACACACGTCAGATCGAGACGAAACTTGCACCATCGGACTCGTAGCGATATGCTGGTCCTGTGGGTCAAGTTTGGTTCGATTCTGAGAACGTTGACGAAATCGCGTGTCGTGGGCCCCACAGGCCCCGTTCGACGGGCGATTTTGTGTTCGGCTCATCGGAATCCAAATCTGGAAGTTCCGTTGGGTTCGTATCAGCGTTCCTGACCTGTTGACACTAAGTTTGGTGAATTTAAAGACTTTTGACCCGGACACGTTTTTCGGTGCAAAGCGGGCCCACCGGCGGACCCCGTTTTGATCCGAAACTGCCATTTTTGCCCTTGTCTCCAAATAGGACCCAAGGACAGGCGTTTCTAGCTATTTGACATCTTCTGAGCATGATGGTAATGTCTATTTCAGCTTTTGGACTCATCTCTAGACTTTTCCCTCAAGAACCTAACTAATCAAGATCCAAACAACAGGCAAGTACCTGCACCTCAAGTTAATCTTTATATATTGTGTCACGACCCGCACCCGAAAATCGGGCATGAGCCGTGGGTACGTCCAGCCTACGCCGCAGAATCGGCGGTAGAACGCTGTAAAGGTCCGTTCTAGGTCAACCAACTATCTAGATAACTCACAGAAAAATCCGGCATGACCTCTCCAAAAGGAGGGCAAAACCACGCAATATATATATGTGAATAAAATCCTCTCCAACAGGAGGGCAACCACGCAATATATATATATGACAATAATCTCAATCACAAAACTAGAGGAAGAATATAAGCACGATATGATATAAACAAGAAACAGAACCAAGAGAGCAAGGCAATCCAAAATGATACAGTCCAAGCCAAAAAGCTACAACATCACAGCATCAAAAGAATAAGTACAGTCATCCAAAATACAAACCACTGAAAATAACCCAGGAAACCCACCTAGCTAACTAGGGTGCTATCGGCGTCTCCTCGGCGCACTCCTCCTCGGGGTCACAACAGTCGTCAACACCAGGCCCGTAGAACGTAGGGCAATAGTCCTCAGGATCCTCTGGAAAAAATATGCCCAGTCAGGACTGGAGCGAAGTACATAACTCTGAAAGCAACTCCAAATACATGGTAAGGTGTATATGACGAGCAATAGAAAAGTAATCAAGATGCACAGGAAATAAATATATGCTGGAGCACAAGAAGTAGCTGCAATGTAAACTGGAGAACAATACAAGTAGTGGAAAAGTAACTGCAGGTGAGAAACATGAATACTAGCTAAGTGCCTTGAGCACAAGTTCGTTATATGATCGGCTTAGGTTGCACATGAAAGTCACTACGATAACTCCGTTATGCGTGAGTTGCATAACCGACATACACATGAATATTGTTTGGCTTTGATCATATAACCAACTCACTACTCCCCTCCCCCACTAATACCATTGGATCCAACCACAACACGCTACGTACATGATAATAGCTCGCGCACACGAAGGCGAGAGCACAAGAAGCACATGATAGCACATGATAATCAATACCCGAAGCACATGATGAAATACACGTGATAGAGTACCCGCTGAACACGGTAAGGGGGATAGCACCTCATGACGGGATCCACTAGTACCAGCTCGTGTAATAAAGTGTCAGAATCAAGTATTACAGTTCTAGAACAGGTGATATAAACGCTATCACGAAATGGAAACTATCAGAGGTAGGTACTCGCCTGATGTCCTGAGCAACTGATGAGGATCGAGGTCCGGACCGGTGTCGCAAGGACCTAATGCGAAAAGCAAGGATTAAACAGGGTTCTAAGCATTTAAACTGATATAAAATAATTAAAAACAGGCTTCTAGGGCTATTCTAGGTCGAACGGGTCAAACCGGTGAAATTCGGGTCAAAAAGTCAACCCGGGGTCCAAAAAGTCAACTCTAGGTCAAAACTAGGTCAAACGTTGACTTTTACGGTCAACGGGAACAATTATGGTCAAAGCTAGGTCAAACTAGGGTGCCCCTGAAATTCTAGGTCAAACCGAGCTCATTAAGCCACTAAACTCACAAACTCGCCTAATCGAGATACCGGGATACCCTCGGTATCCGATACCTCGCCCTAGGCCACGCACCCCGCCTAAACCCGCTAAAACCTATGCTAGCACGCGTAATTATATACATATAAACATATAAAAATCACTCCCAAGCATTTCCTAGGCTAAAGCTCAAATACCCCGCTCGAAACTCAATACCTTGAATATCTCAAGGTATCGAGATACCTCGGTATCTCAAGGTATTGAAGTTTCGCCCTAAGGCCCTCTAACTAGCTATCTAGCTACTAATTATATACCTAGTTATTAATCTAGGCTAGGTAATATAGATATCTACTATATTTATATATATCTAAGTAGGTATATACCTATGTATATAGATATCCACACACATTTACCCGATACCCATTACCTTACCTAATCATAACATATATATATATATATATATATTACCTATCAAGATATCTATATATATATAACTAACTATAGATATATAGATATCTATCTCCTAGATAGATAAAACTACCTATCTACCTATCTACCTATCTAGTATCCATAGATATAGGTATCTATCTATCTAAGTATCTAATAACTATTTAACTAGCTATCTTATCTATTTATCCTACTATCTATCTATCTAACTTATCTATCTAACATATACTCTAACTATTATCTATTACCTAACACCCCTCGCTAACACCCCTCGTTACTAGCCTTGCCAACGCGCTGCTGCTGCTGGCTCTACATGCTGATGATGCTGCTGCTGGCTGCTGTTATTGCTGCGCTGCTGCTGCTCCTCTATGCTACTGCTGCTGCTGATTCTGCTGCTGCTGCAGTGCAGCAGCAGCTGCTGCTCGCTGCGGCTGGTTCTGCCCCCCCCCTTCCTCACACAAGCACACACACACACACGCCTATATACTTATATATATATACCACTATATATATATATATACACACATATCTCTATATATATATAACTGGATATATATATATATACACTTATATCTATTCTAACACACTCACTAACACACACACCTACACACTCACAAACACACTAAAACACACACACATACAAATATATACATAGCTATAAATATATATATAAACACACATATTAATATATATATACACACATACAAATATATATATATATATATATATATCAATACACACACACTCTAAGATATATACACACACACACATATTCAAATATATATATACATATACACACGAGCACACTTACACATATACATATATATATACACATAGACATATACACACATAAGCACATAGATATAAATACACTCATATATATATAAATATATATACGTAAACAAACATACATATAAATATATACATATATTTATATATATATATAGACACATATACACAACCACCACACAATGCACACAACACACAAACAACACGCCCATCGCACGCCCAACGACCCCGACACTCACCAATACCCTAAAATATATAAAATATAGCCCGAAAACTCTAGCACACACTCCCCGATACTAATCCAACGCGCGCACAAAGCCGAAACGAGGAAACCAAGTCGAAATGGCCGTTCGGTCATTTCGACAAACACGTGGTGCGCGGCTCCGAAAACCTCCTGAAACGCACACCAAACGAACTCGGAATCGGCCCAAAATTTATCCACGCGCTCTACACGATGTCTAGATCCTAGAAAATGCGCTCCCGCGTCGATTCTAGGCACTTAGAATCGGCGACGACGAAAAGCCCCAATTTCGCCCGAAACGCCCGTTTCTCCGCGACGCGGCTTCCCGTGTCCAAACGGAGACACGCACTCACCCTCTAGACACCCGACAATGTCTACCTAGGTCCATCTAACCTAGGGCATCACCCAAAATTGGGCCAAATTCGGATTCCACCCGAATTCGACACAAAACCTAATGTCAAAGTCTCTAAACTCACCCAAACTAGTTCCAACTTCCTCCTACGGGTAGGGTTAGGGTCTAGGAGGGTTCTACAACACTAATTACACTACACAAAAATAATTAGGAAGGGGAAAGTTAGGTTTTACCTCTTGGGAGTTGGAATCCCAAGGCCAAAGTCTCAAATTCCCTCCAAATCAACTCCCTCAAGCTCCAAGCTACCAATTCTAGCTCTCACACTAGATCTAAGCTCCTCACACCTAGGTTAGAGAAAATGCAAGGTGAGGGTTAGCTTAAGGAAGAAGGAATGAAAGAAAGAAAGAAGAAAAGTGGAAGAAAACTTACTTTGAAGAAGAAGGAAGAAGGAAGAAGAAGTGGAGAAGAAGAAATGAAGAAGAAGAAGTGGAAAATGAAGAGGAATGAAGAAAGAAGGGGGGCTGCTGCTGGCTTTCTCACGGGTGGGTAGGTAGGGGCCGGCCACATGTAGAAAATGGGGGGGTTTACAACTTTCCAAATTCCCAAAACGCCCCTACTCACTTGGTTTTGGGTTCCGGGTTCCAAATGCGCTCAAACTAGCTCCAAATCTCTCCAACTAACCTCCTAAAAATAAAATAATAATTCTAAGCCCCAAAATAATTCTCACAAGGGTGTGGGCTGGGTCGGACATGGGTCCACTAGGGTCTGACATGGGTCCAGGCTAGCCAAAACCCTAAAACAATCAAAATAAAAAATAAGACAAGTACTAATTAATTATAAATATAAATAATTAAATACAATACACTATTTATCAAAAAAAAAAAATATAACCCTATTTTCTAGAATTGGGTAGTGACATATTGTGATAATTAATTCCCTGTCTTACATGTACCCTTGATGATTACACATCGTATTAGAAATGTTGAATTTTATGTCTTGAATATGGTAGTTCCTGTCTTGTTTTTCATGTCGGGTGGGAGAATACTAGGAGGCATGTAGTTTACCCTTTCCCCTGTCGTGACTGCTAGCTTTTGGTACGCGACTGTACCATCAGCCTGATACTCGATTATTCCTGACTGCTAGCCGCCTATGGCGTGCCTGATTAGCCTTATAAACCTCTACATGCCAACTATGTATTCTAAAATAACACAAGTACACACATATAGTTTCTGGTTATTTCTTGCTGGCTATTGTAGTTTCATTTCCTGCTTCATTTATTTCTGTTTCTCATATTCCTGTTTACAGTTAACTCTGAGATAATAATGTTCTGTTAATGCTGTTTCTCAACATGATAGCCAATAATTAATTGTCATAAAATATTTAGTTTAACCTTGTTGTGCACTGTGTACTTTGCTCCTTTCCTGACTGGATCTGTTGATTTAGGCGATGATGAGGATCTTGCCCCTACTTATTATGGTCCCTATGAGGGGACTGATGATACCTATGAGGAGCCAGAACCCACCCAGGAGACCCCTGCTGCTGAGTAGCTAGTAGTAGCTATCTTTCATTTCTATTTCTCATCTTATTTATCGGGTTTGTCCCCGATTTCAATATTGAATTTCTGTACTTAAACATTTGAATCTGTTGTCACATTTATTTTCAGTTGCAATCTTAAGTTTCATTTCTCCTTATTATCTTGCCTATGTTGTTGTGAATGAGCTAGTTAGTAATTATGGATTGACCTAGACAGCGTACTACCGCCGACTCTGCGGCGTAGGCTGGACGTACCCACGCACTCGTGCCCGAACTTCCGGGTGCGGGTCGTGACATAGGTCTACTAACAATCTCACACAATCAACATATAAACCTGTCAAGATCTCAACTCCAAACGGAGGAGCAATATCATAATGATAATCACAATGTACTCAATCACGAATCTAAGCACGATAAGATAACAAGAAGTCTAACAACTATAAAGTCTAACCAACAACAACTACTACAACAACCACAACATCAATAATAATAATACAACATCCAAAATAATATACAATACAAGGTCTCAATCCAAAATCGGAGACAAATCCGGTGCTAAAAGCTAATAAAAATAATAACAAGGTCCTAGTGATCCTGGCTACCAACCCGAAAATCACTCCTAAACTAGAGGGTCCCTGTCTGCACCATCGACAGGCTCAGGTCCATAAAACGTCGGACACCAATTCTCCGGATACTCTGGAAAAAATATGTCCAGTCAGGACTGGAGCAAGTATACCTCTAACAACAGTTCGATTTAATGATAAAAACTATAAAACAGTTGTAGCAAGTAGCAAGGAGAATGGAATAAAGTATGAAACAAGAAAATATACATATCACTGGTGCATAAAGGTAAAGATGCATGAATATCAGAAGCAAGATAGTAATAACTGCAAGATACAAGAAATCTAAACTAAGAGTAAGTCTGTGCACAAGAACATGTAGTGAGTCCAGCATGAAATACATGTAGTGAGTCAAGTCCAGAAACTATAAGTGAGACCAGCAAGAAATGCAAGAGAGTCCAGACTATAAAAATGAACTCGGTGTCTTTGAAATACTTGTTTCGACATGTAAACGGCTAGGGGTAAGTACGGCTCACAGCGCACTGGGTGCGCGGCTGCTATCATTCCAGATTAGACCAGAGAGGGTGATTCCTGATGATTCCAGATGGGAATATTTACATGTCTACTCGAGTATTTTTCTGCCCCAACTAGTACAAGTGAATCCAAGACCCGACACATAAATCAAGTATGAGTCCAGCCTGAAACATGAGTGATGCCTGTAGTGATGCCTGTAGGTGATGCCAGTAGTGATTCCAGAATAGAGGCCAGAAATATAAAATATACGTGTCGCAAGTAAATGAATCCAGGAATACCAGTCCGTATCCCGTGTTGTGTCAGAAAAATCAGATGATACTATACTAGAAGCTGAATCATAATAATCATCAGATAATAAAAACTATCAGAGAATGTACTCGCCTGACGTCCTGAGCAACTGGCGATCCGAACTGGTGTCGCAAGGACCTATTACAAAAAACAAGATTAAACATGTTTCTAATGAGTTAAACAGATATAAAATAACTAAAAATAGGCTTCTATGGTCGTTCTAGGTCAAACGGGTCAAACCGGTGAAATCTGGGTCAAAAGTCAACTTTGGGTCCAAAAAGTCAACCCTGGGTCAAATCAAGGTCAAAAGTTGACTTTTGGCGGTCAACCGGGTCAACTACGGTCAACTTTAGGTCAAACTAGGGTGCCCCTAAAATTCTAGGCCAAAACTAGGTCATTAGGCTAATAAACCCTCAAACTCGCCTCCTTGAGATACCGGGATACCCTCGGTATCCGACACCTCAACCTAGGCTACGCACCCCGCCTATACCCGCTAAAACCTATGCTAGCACGCGTAAATATATACACATATACATAAAAATATATCTCTAAACTCAAACCTAGGCAATTGCTCAAAAATCTCGCTCGAAACTTAATACCTTGGATATCTCAAGGTATTGAGATATCGCACAATACCCCTCTAACTACCCTTCTAGTTAGCTATCTATGGGTATACATATATACCTAGTTACTAATCTAGGCTAGAAAATATATATCTAATACATATATGCATATACCTACGTATCTACATATATACATCACACATACACACATATATATATATATACCCATATACCTACATATATACAAATATAGCTATATATATGCATCTAGCTAGCTATATGTATATATATCTATACATATATATATATATATAGATATCTAATTACCTATCTATCTATCTATCTATCTATCTATCTATCTATCTATCTATCTATCTATCTATACATCTAACTATTTATCAATCTAACTAACTATCTATTTATCTATCTAACAATCTATCTAACTATTTATCTAACTATCTAGTATCTATCTATCTAACTATCTATCTAACTATTTATCTATCTAACTATCTACTATCTATCTATCTATTTAACTATCTATCTAACTATCTAGTATCTATCTATCTAACGATCTAGTATCTATCTAACTAACTATCTATCTAACTATCTAGTATCTATCTATCTAACTATCTAGTATCTATGTATCTATTTAGATAAATATATATACACATACCTCTCTCCCTCTCGCTGTGCTACGCCAGAGCCTCGCCACGCAGCGCGCAAACGTTGCTAGAGGCTGCTGCTGCTCGCTGCTGGAGCTGCTGCTGCTGCAGACCGCGCTGCCGCGGCGCTGCTGCGCCAGCGCGCTGCTGCTGCTGCGCCCGCGCGCTGCTGCTGCTGCTGCTGCCACGGCGTGCTGCGCTTGCAGCTGATGCTGTTGCTGCCGCGGCGTGCTGCCGCTCGAGCGAGCTGCTGCCACGGCGCTGCTGCTCTGCTGTGCAGTCCGCTGCCTCGCTCTACTGTACCCAGACACAAGCACACACACACACACGACCACACACTCACAATCACACATACACAGACACACACACATATATATATATATATAGACACACCAACATACATACATACATATATATATATATATATATATATATATATATATATATATATATATATATATATATATATATATATATATATATATCTACACTACTATATATAAATACACACACACACACTAATACATATAGGTACACACATATGTATACACACACAAACCCATATATATATATACATACACACACACACACACACACACACACACACACACATATATATATATATATATATATATATATATATATATAACCACACTCACACACACGCTCACAACCACACCTCACTCTCACACACCCTCACACACACTAACACACACACAACTACACACAAACACAAACATATATATATATATATATATATATATATATATATATATATATATATATATACACATACACATATACATATATAGAAACACACACACAAATATACAAACACACATATATATACCTATATAAACACAACACACACAACACACAATACAACACACAACACCCCACCAACGCACGCCCAACGACCCCTACACGCACAAACACACATATATATATAAAATATAATCCGAGAACTCTAGCACACACTCCCCGAAGCTAACCCAACGCGCGCACAAGTCCGAAACTAAGAAACCAAGTCGAAATGGTCGTTCGGTCATTTCGACGAACACGCGGTGTGCGGTTCAGAAAACCTCCTGAAACGCACACCAAACCAACTCAAAATCGGCCCAAAATTTACCCACGGATTCTAAACGATGTCTAGATCCTAGAAAAAATGGTAACTCGTCGATTCTAGGTCCGTGGCAAAAATGCGCACGCACATAGAACCGACGACGACGAAAACCCCGAAAACGTCCGAAACGCCCGTTTCTCTGCGACACGACTTCACGTGTCCGAACGGAGACACGCACTAACCCTCAAGACACCCGAGCACGTCTACCTAGGTCCGTCTAACCTAGGACATCACCCAAAATTGGGCCAATCTCGGATTCCACCCGAAATTGACACAAAATCTAGTGTCAAAGTCTCCAAACACAACCAAACTAGTTTCAACTTCCTCCCATGGATAGCCCTAATGTTTAGGAAGGTTCTAAACTACTAATTACACTATATAAGAGTAATTAGAAGGAGAAAAAAAATTAGGGTTTACCTCTTGGGAGTTGGAATCCCAAGCCAAAGTCTCCAAAAAGCTCCAAATCCACCACAACTAGCTTCCAAGCTTCCAAATCTAGCCTCCACACCAAATCTAAGCTCTACCCACCTAGGTTGGGGAAGAATGTAGGGTTAGGGTTAACAACCATGAAGAATAGAAGAAGAAAGAGGAGAAATAGGGCACTTACTTGAAGTTGGGAGAAGGAAATAAGAAGAAATGGAGAATGGTGAAGAAGAAGAAGAAGAAGAAGAAGAAGAAGAAGATGAAGAGGGGGGGGGGGGGGGCTGCTGTGTGCTGCTGGTCGGGTGGGATAGGGGCTGTGGTTGACCGGCCAAGCACAAATAAAGGGGTTTCCCTAATGTCCAAATGACCAAAATGTCCTCCCCTAATTTGGGTTTGGGTTTCGGGTTCCAAAAGCACTCAAACTAACTCCAAATCTCTCCAACTAACCCACTAAAAATATAATAAATATTCTAAACCCAAAAATAAGTCTCACAAGGGTGTGGGTTGGGTCGGACATGGGTCCACTAGGGTCTGACACGGGTCCAGGCTAGCAAAAATCCTAAAACAATCAATAAAAAATAATACAATCACTAATTAAATATAAATATAATTAATTATAAATAATACACAATTAACTAAATTAAAATAAAAAAATACCCGGCTCTGGAAATGGGTGGTGACACGGAGGGGGCCATAAAGCATTACTCTATGCCCCCCTCCTCTGGACCTCGGTTGGTCCTCGCTTACGTGGCCAGCCCCCCTCCAATCCCTAACCGCATATTAGCGCGGGTGCCCGGGCCATAAGACATTACTCTAGGAAAAATGCTAAGTTTACAACCACCCCCCCCCCCCCCCCCCCCCCCCCCCCCCCAACCGCTATATGGGTCCCATCCGGTCCCACCTCTTCCCTCCCTCTTCCAATGGAAGCCGGCCTAGTGACGAATAGGTCCAAGGTTGTTAGCATTTGGTTGTATCCATAGGCCCGCAGAAAGGAAATGAAAGAAAAACAATTCCTTACTCTTTTCTTTCATTTGAAAAATTGTAATTATCATTGATTTCTCTTTCTCGTGTTTGAAAATATCAAAAAAATTGGAAAAAAAAATGATTACTTAAAGGTATAAAAGTAATTTCTTAGTTGGATGGAGGAAATCATTTTTTCTCTTAATTTTTTTTTATTAGAAATTATTTTTCTTTCTTCTTCAATATTTTTTACTTTCAAATATAGAAAATTAATCAAATTTTTTCCTCAAACTCATGATTCCGTGAACTAAAGGAAGCCATAGTGCTGCCCAAACAAATATAGGTCTTACCAAACCAAACAGTTATGTTCCCGCAAAAGTCGAAATTTATGTCGTCGAACTGGACAGTGTCTAAATCATTTTAAACCCAACCGGCCTTTTTAACTTTACAAGAGGGGTTTACTCTTCTTTCCGAACCGAAAGTAAACCCGAACAAACTAAAGTTAGGGGTGCTGAAAAAAACCCTAGGGTTTTGGGTTTCGGAGCTCGCTCGTCGCCGGCGATGACGTCATCCCCGAGCATTCTGATACCGGATCCTCCCCGGATCCCGTCGTCTGCACCCGGTAAGCATCCTCTCTCTCTCTCTCCCTCATTCCGGATCGGGTTCGTGCAAACCCGAAACCCGATACCGCTGTAGAATAACACTAGCAATGGTGTGCAGGAATACTATGTCCTCCAATGTCTCCCCAGTTCAAGAAACTGAAGCCTTCTTCGAACGACGAGAATGGCCTGCCGGTACTGAATTCCTCCGACTACTTCACCTCCCCTTCACTTGCCGATCTCGCTCGCATCGAGCTCGGCGACCGCGGCTTCTGCGGCCGCGTCCCGAACTTCGTCATCGGAAGGTTCGGTTACGGCCACATTAGGTTTATCGACGACACTGACATTAGATGGATGCATCTTGATCTGCTTGTAAAGTTTCGTAAACATTCGGTTGCGGTCTACGGAGACGAGTCCGACAAGCCTCCGGTTGGTAGTGGACTCAACAAACCGGCCGAAGTGACCCTGTTGGTCCAGTCGGATTCGGTGTCGGAACCTGAACGAGTTATGGACAGGTTGAGGGCATGCACGGAGAAGCAGGGCGCTGAGTTCGTCTCGTACGACCCCGAGAGAAGAGAGTGGAGGTTCGTGGTTCCGCATTTCAGTAGGTTTGGATTGGGCGACGAGGAGGAAGAGGACGACACCGTCATGGACGAAGTCGTGGTCCGACCGGAGATATCCCAATCAGGTTCCGACGAAGTCTCACTCTCCCATTCGCTTCCCGCCCATCTCGGGCTCGATCCCGTTAAGATGCACGAGATGAGGATGCTGATGTTTCCGATAGACGAGGAGGACGAGGAGCTTGAGAATTCGTTTCCTTCCGACAGGAGAGGAGTATCCGGGAGTGGTTACACGAGAGCGGATTCCCCATGCACCAGCGGGAAAAGTCCCATGCTTATATCTCCTATACAAGGTTCGTCGCGGAAGAAAAGCAGTATGATCAGTCCTTCCCCCATAAGAAAAGTGCCAGTGCCGTTGCTCGAGTATAATGTGAATGGTTCCGGGTCGAACCCATCTAGAAGCATTCTTATGACTGGACAGAACAAGGGGTTGCTGGTGAGAGCAAAGAAGATCGAAGGCTTTAAACTGGAGGACAAGCACGATACTCCTTTAAGTGGAGTACGTTATCATAACGTTGTTGACGCTGCGTTGTTCATGGGGAGATCTTTTCGTGTCGGGTGGGGACCTAATGGTGTCCTTGTCCACACCGGCACTCCTTTTGGTAAATCCAGAAACTTATTGTCGTCTGTAATTACTATAGAAAAAGTTGCCATAGACCTCACCGTGAGGGATGAAAATGACAAAGTTAAAGAGGAGCTTGTTGATTTGGGATTCTCTTCACCTCTAGATTTGCACAAATCACTGGACCGTGAAGCTATAGAAGTCGGTGCAGGCTCCTTCAGAATAAAACTTCAGAAAGTTGTAATTAGTCGGTCAACACTCCCAGAGATCTGCCGGGCTTATATTGGAATAATTGAGAAACAGCTTGAGGTGTCTAACTTATCTACATCTTCTCGGTTGCTTTTGATGCATCAAGTCACAGTCTGGGAGTTGATTAAAGTACTATTCTCAGAGCGGGAAACTGGTGGAAACTTGCAAGCTGAATCTGATGATGACGGTGAGGATATGATGCTCGATAAGAGGGATGTACCTGCTGATATAGATCCTGAAGCAAGTACATTTGTTCGCAGAGCCGAGTTTAGCAGTTGGATGCAAGATAGTGTTTGCCACAGGGTACAGGAAGAAGTGAGTTGTTTAAACGATTCGAGTGATTTAGAACACATGCTCGTACGTCTCACAGGACGACAGCTAGAAACTGCTGTAGAACTTGCTGCTTCTATGGGAGACGTCCGGCTATCCATTTTGTTGAGTCAGGCTGGCGGGTCAATGGTTAATCGAGATGACATGGCTCGGCAATTAAACCTCTGGAGAGTTAATGGATTGGACTTCAAATATATTGAAAATGATAGGTTAAAGTTATATGAACTACTCGCTGGCAACATCCAAGGTGCGCTTCAAGACTCTACGGTTGACTGGAAGAGATATTTGGGGATGGTGATGTGGTACCAATTGCCACCTGATACTTCTCTGCCTGTCATTATTCACACGTACCAACAGCTTCTTGGTGAAGGAAGAGCTCCAAATCCTGTCCCAGTTTATGTTGATGAAGGACCAGCAGAAGATGCAGCAGACTGGAGGTTAGGAGATCGGTATGATATAGCATATTATCTCATGCTCCTTCATGCCAACCAAGGCAAGGCCTTCGATCTACTAAAAACCCATGTTCAGTGCCTTCTCTTCTACCCATGATCCACTAGACCACCACATGGTATGGCATCAATGTGCAGTATTGGAAGCTATTGGTGCTTTCAGTTCTGATGATCTTAACGTTCTTCACATGAGCTATGTTTCCCAGTTGCTGTGCCTTGGCCAGTGCCATTGGGCAATATATGTAGTTATGCATATGCCTTATCACGAGGACTCTCCACATATCCATGCTAATCTTATTAGGGAAATTTTGTCACAATATTGCGAAATATGGAGTGCACATGATATACAACGCCACTTCATTGAAGATCTTGGCATACCCTCCGAATGGATGCATGAAGCTTTGGTAGGTATCATATGTGGCACTTTTGCTTTCTTCATATAACTCCTTATTAACTGGTCAAGATTCAAAGTTGCATTTGACATCCAAAGCTTATATATGCATACATGGAAACATCTATCAACAATTTATGGTTATAGTCGTGTAACTTATACATTGTGATATGTATATTGCATCAAAGATTTGACTTAGTCTCGTTGTATTCCTGCAGGCAATCTATTCTCAGTACTACGGAGATCTGCCAAAGGCCCTTGAACATTTCCTAGAATGTTCCAATTGGCAAAAAGCTCATTCCATTTACATGACATCAGTTGCTCATTCATTGTTTCTATCATGTAAGTATGTGACAGGTCCATTTATATGATATCCATCTTGCAACTTCTTGTTTCGGTGTTTCAGTGGTTTGTCTGTTGAATGTTTTTGCAATGAGCTACGGTACTAGTTTACTAGGAAAACCTCTTTTAGAGTAGGGCTTAGATTTTATTTTATTTTCACGACTAGGGCTTAGATTGGAAGTTAAATTTAAGTTGAAATATTATATGTATCACAAAATCAGCATCATCAAGCCTTCTGCCATCAGAATGGGCCAGCTATGGAGCATAAGAAAGCTTCATAATAGATTTCACAAGGTTTTTATGACCTATTGCGGTCCTGACATCAACCCTCTATTTTGGTACCAAATTTCCAGCCAAGGTAGCCACGAACATGAGAAAGCCACGTCATAAACCTAGAAGGCCGATTGTCAGGTAGGTAGACCTACCTACTGGATCTACAATCTAAGCTCACGCAAGCAAGGAGCACCCTCCAAATTCCTATAGACTATACAGAGCGTAGACGAATAGGTAAGATGATACAATTTGATATAGGGAATTTGCATTCATCTCTATGACATGCGAATGCACAGGAATATGTTGGTCATACTTTCCCTTGTAAGAGCTGACATGTGAGATACACACAGGTTGTAGGGTTGTTTGAAGACTGTTCTTGTTTGGTGCAGCTTTATGCTTCATATATTAAGCAAGAAGGGGAGTTTTGATTTGGAGCAATTGATTTAGTACACTTTGCTTTTTTGATCGTGGTTTTCACTAACTGGTGGATTATGCTTTTAGATAAACATTTTAGAAAATTATTCGTGACAAAAGGAGAAGTTTCTGACTCTTATTCAAGTTCTTTTTCTTGTTAGTAGAAATAACTTCCACAGCAGCGAAGACCCTAATTGAGAAGGTTGTTGGGTTTGTATAAGTTTTCCCCCCCTTTTGTTTAAGAACTTTATGCATAGTCTCTGTACAAAGTTTTCTAAACCAACTGTCAAAAGCCCCCTCAAGTTTTTTTTAATCTTTCCTTTGAGGCTTACTTAGATTATTCTCTCAAATAAGTGCCTAACTTATTAGTCTTTTTATCAGAGATCCAATGGTATGAACAAGTTAAGCTCTGCCAAGCTTCATTTATTAAAGCTGCATTTTGTTTGTTTCTTCAGGCAGCTCTGGCTGGTTTGTGCTTAAATCAATGTTGATAGAATACTGTTAAACATGCGTGCTAACTAATGGAGTCTTTTGAGTTCAGTTTTATTAATTAAACATATCATGCTTAAGCTTAATCTTTGTGTCAGCTTGTTTGTATCATGAGACTCAAATTTAATCTTGAAGTTGGCTTCCTGAAGCTCTTCTATAAGACATGTATGCATATTTGATATTGAGATCCAATTGATAAGCGTTTATGACAAACAGATTAAGCAGCAGTTAATTGGCTGAGTAATCTGCTGAATGATTAAGCAGAACCCTCCAGTTGTTGCATAATAGTGATTAGTTGGTAATCATACCGGAACTGAGCACATAATGAAATTAGTTATATAATTTTGCTGATTATTTTACTTGGTTATTTTCGAAGTTTCTTATATATCATCAACCATAGTTATTGATGTTAAGTAATTATTGCAGTCCTATCAGCTTTATCCTCACTAACTATGGATGTGTTGGAGAAGTTTGCATTACAGCTGTATCTACAACACCTTTTTGGTTACTAACCAATGGAAGCAATAGCCAGTCTTCATAATGGTTCGGCAAATCTGAAATACACTTGTGCCCATGTCAGTTTGATCATATTAACCTGCATCCATTTCTGTTATGTATCATATTCAAATTGTTTTTGAATATTAATTGAATGATCGGCATCTTACTGAAGGCCAAGACGATTGCTTCATATCTGGCTGCTTGTTACTTATTGTTATCTCATATGTCTTGTCATCAATCCTTTTGTTGATAAATTGGCTTTGGCATGAAAAGAGCACTTCTGAACTGATAATTTTTGCATTGCAAATGACTTAATACAAACGCTGCAGACTAGTTTAATTGTTGACCATGCAAATTTATCGTTGTAAAGACACGTTATAAGTTAAAACTATATGTTGCACCTTGTCCCAGCACTAAAGCCTTTGTCGAAGCCATAGGGTAAAGAATGATACTGCTAGACATATAAAATCCCCATATCATGGTCTCTTTCCAAGTATGGTTGAATATTCTCAATTAAGTTTTAATGTATTCAAAATCAAATTCTAAGCCCTTTTATATCCTTATCTTTTCGTCCTCTGCCTTCCTCTGTTTTAGTGAGTCTTTGTTCAGTTTAGTGAGTCTATGCAGTCTACTTTAATCCCACATCGGGTGGTGTTGTATGAGGAAGGTTCTCCTCCTATATCTATGTACCCAAACCACATCATTGAAGTATGCCACTTGAGTAGAGCTTCTCTAAAGTTCTGTTTAAGGGGCTTTCTGCAAATTTGTTTAAACTGCTATACTTTTGTGGAAATGTTAACCTATTTTTTGCATTTGTCAGATGATCTTTTGTTGATATATTCTAATATTTAGTCATTAGAATGGACAATTACCTTCCTGTTCTGTAAATGTTCTCTTCGGATATGTTGTAAGCATCATATTTCATGTTTAGTGCCATGAGGCCACTAGTCATGCATGACATTAGTTTCATCTTTTACTATTTCAGCCAAACACTCAGAGATCTGGAGGATCACAACCTTCATGGAGGAACACAAGTCTGAAATCGCTGATTGGGACTTGGGTGCTGGAATTTATGTTGATTTTTATAACATAAAAAGTTTGTTTCAAGAAGACATCATGGATTATAAGGTAAGGAATCCAATAGCTTACACAATTGCATGAATGTTGCAAAAGCTTGCTAAAAAATATGATTATGTGTGTGCGTCTAATGTGTGTGCGTCTGTTATAGTACTAGGTCGTTTTATGTGATAGTATAATATGTATGTGTCCGTTGAGGGACTTGAGAAAAAATCGATCTTCTTTACGCTTTTCTTGCCAGTTGCCAGTGTTATTTTTCCTGTTGCGTTCTATACACTTTTAAAAGTTACGGGAATCAACACTACCTACTTGAGTCAAACAGGAGCTGTATCGGACATCAAAAATTGCATCTGCGTTTAATCTTCTTCTCCCAAGAGTGACAATAAGCGTATTCTTCATATGTATGAAATTAGTTTAGTGTGAGTTATTGTTCATATATGCATACAAAATATCTGTGCCTGGAATATTGATTCAACTTTTCAATCCATCTGAAGTTTTATGCATGCCCCAGTGATGAGCATATTCTTCGTCTGGTTATCATGGCCCGTTGCCTACTTTTATTTTTATACAAGCTCATTTCACCTTGTTTCAAGTGTCCTTGGTTTGAAAAGGACAATCTTATTTGCACTATGTAATGGCGATCCTAACAAAAAATTCATTAGCTATAATCATGGGAAATAGGACAAAATTGCACTGCATTTCTTGTATAGCAGTGCTTTTGAGTGCTAACTTTTAAGAATCTACCAAGAAGTACGCCTAAGCGACACAGAAGGGGGCTATTCTCTCTGAGATGGTCTTTTTTTGGGTTCAATTGAGATGGTTTGGCAATGAACGCACTCTCTCTCTCCCTCCCCATCACTATGTATTTCTTTCACTACAAGAACTCTCCTTCCCTCTTATCCAATTAGGGAAGTAACACACTGATATGTATGAAGCCTGCATGACAACTACCTCTATGTGAACTTAAAAGCTTTAACATGAACGCAACTATAGGATTACCACCAGATCATGGGTCTAATTTGAAATAGATTCAGGGTTTTGGACATGGTTTATTTTTGGGTGCACTTATTTGGGGTGCGTTCCTTTTATTTACTTATGCACATGGGTGCAAATGGTTGATTTTTATGATTAGTTATATTTAATAGTTTTATTAGGATTGATTGAATTTGGAAGCATGTTAGTTAACTTTTAGGATAGTATTTCTTGGAGGCCAAGACTTGTAAGGTTATAATCTAGTAAAGTTTGGAGATGAGAGAAGTAGAAAAGTAGAAGAGAGAATATGAGAAAGGAGATTGCAACAGCATGAAACCTAGGTTTTATCTTATGTATATTTAATATTGGTATGCAATACACCTACAATTACTATTGTACCCTCATAAGATAAATAGCAATAATAACTCTAACATAACAATAATAATTCTAACACCTCCCTTAAGCTGGAGCATATAGATTATACATGCTCAGCTTGCTACATAAATCAGAAATGGACCACGAGCAAGTGGTTTGATGATGATATCAACTAATTGATCCTCAGACCGAACATAAGGAGTGACAATCTGCTTCTTCAACAATAAATCACGAACAAAATAACAATCTACCTCAATATGCTTGGTACAGTCATCAAACATCGGATTACTTGTGATAAAAATTGTCGACTGATTGTCACAATACATATCCATAGGAATGTGAACTATAATCCCCATTTCATGAAGAAGAGACTGCACCCACATCATCTCAGAAGTTGTATGAGCCATCACATGGTACTCGGCCTTTGCACTAGAACGAGCCGCAACATTTTGCTTCTTATTACATCATGTTACAAGATTGCCACCCACAAATGTACAATAGCCAGAAGTAAACCTCCTATCATTGCGACTGTCTGTCCAATCAACATCACTGAATCTCGTCATCGTAAATAACTGGAAAGGTTTGTACAACAAATCCTTGTACAACCCTTTCCAGGTGCACCCTTCAAGTATCGTATAATGCGAGAGATAGTCTCCCAATGTGGTTGTCGAGGGGCATGCATAAACTGACTAACTACTCCAACTGCATATGTGATGTCTGGTCGTTGAACAATAAGATATATAAGTTTTCTAACCAGTAGTCCATAATGTATTATCAAATAATTCTTTCCTGTCAACATCAAGTTTGTCATGATAATCCATAGGAGTCTTAACTGGCCGACACTTCAACATCCTAGTCTCTGAGAGCAAGTCTAGAACATACTTGCGCTGCGACAAATACACACCCTTCTTAGATTGAGCAACCTCGATTCCAAGAAAATATCAAAGAAGGCCCAAATCCTTAGTATGAAACAGACGACTAAGGTAGGTCTTCAAGTCTACAATCCCAGCATGATCACTCCCAGATATAATGATATCATCAACATAAACAATCAACATGATAATACCTGCTAAGAAAGAATAGCAAAATACTGAATGATCTGATGTGATGCGCCGAAATCCATACTGAATGAGAACTGAACTTGTAAAACCAAGCTTGAGGTGACTGTTTTAGCCCATATAATGCTTTCTTTAATCGACATACGAGTTTTCCACTTTCAGCAACAACATATTCTGACGGTTGATCCATATAAACCTCCTCCTGTAAATCACCATACAAGAAAATATTCTTTATGTTCAACTGATATATAGGCCATTTGCGATTAACTGCCACAGAGATAAGAATCCACGCCGAATTCAGCCGAGCTAATGGAGAGAGTCAACATATCACAATGGTTGATCCATATAAATCTTCTCCTATAAATCACTATGCAAGCAAATATTCTTTATGTCAAACTGATATTTAGGTCTTTGGCGAAAAACCGCCATAGAGATAATAATTTGAACTGAATTCAGCCGAGCTACTGGAAATAAAGTCTCCATATAATCCACACCATATGTATGATTATACACTATACCCTTGAGGTGCTTAACTGAACCATTCAGATGATACTTAACAGTGTACATCCATCTAAAACCAACGGTCTGCTTTCCAACTGGAAGTGATGTAGGCTTCCAACCAGAAAATGACATAACATGCTTATAAGTTTTAGGAACGAAACGGAAGACAATAAAACAACAAATGCATGAAAAGATGAAGAAGCACGATGTAAGAAAACCTAATTGAGAAGGAATGTGTGTTCTTTGTGGTACAAAGGCGTTTAATTTTTTTGGGAGCAATTGGAATATCATCTGGATCTGTGGTGATGGGAGCAGAAACCGCAGGCACGAAAGTGGATTGATTGAGGGCTTAATTCTGCAGAACTACTGGCATGTCCTTGGATCTCTGATAAACCTGTAAAGGAGGAATTGAGACAAAATCTGATTCAGGAATGACCGAAAGTGGTATGGAAGATACAAAATCTGATGAAAATGGAATAAGACAGTCTCTTGAGGGAAAAAAAAGGATAGTCTAAAAAAGGTAACATCTGCAATGACATAATACTTACGTGATCATGGACTGTAAGTACGAGGATAACCAAGAAAGACACTTCAGAGATCGATGAGCCAACTTATCTCGATTAGGTTCCAAGTTGTGAACAAAAGCGGCACATCCAAACACTCGAGAAAGTAAAAAATGAGTGCTATTTGTACGTAACATGGAGAATGGAACTTGGTTATTTAATACTGATGATGTCATGCGATTAATTAAATAACATGTAGTAACAATGACATATGTCCAATACTTTTTAGGGATATGCATGTTGAATATGAGAGTTCGAGCCATATCTAAAATGCGTCGATGTTTGTGTTTAGTTATACCATTTTGCTGAGAGGTGTTGACACAACCGGTTTGATGAATTATGCCACGATCAACACAAAAAGTGTTCACAGAAGATTGAGTATACTCCAAAGCATTATTAGAACGCCAAACTTTTTGATGCGTTTATCAAACTTAACATAGACTTCATAATAAAAGGTAGATAACATACTTGAAAACTCATCTTTCTTTCATTAAATAATATCAAGTCATTCTTGAATAATCATAAACAGAAATAACAAAATACTGAAATCTTTTGGACATTTGACTATAGACGGACCCCAAAGATCAGAATGAACAAGTTTAAAAGACTGCAACCGATTCTCAACACGACGAGAAAAAAACTACGGTGATCCTTGTCTAAGTGACAAGCCTCACATTCAAGAACAAAAACATGACTCAAACTAGGAACAACTTGGCACAATTTAGCTAAAGACGGATGACCCAAACGATACTGCCACTGCAACGGAGAAGTAGAAACATAAGTGAAAGCCTTTCCAGGTAAATCCAAGGGATACATTCTCTCTCTTTTATGTTCCGAACTAGTCATCTTTCTTGTCCTGAGGTCCTGAAAAACACAAGAATTAGAAAAAAATATTACAGAACATTGAAGCGATTTGGTTAATTGGCTACAAATAGCAAATTGAAAGTAAAGTTAGGCACCTATAATGAATCAAATAATTACAGTGATTGAGTAGGGTTACAGACACATTTTCCAAGCACAAGACGAGTAGGCCCATCGGCCAAGATAATATTATGTTTCATAGGACTACGATTATGAAAGAGAGAGTTTATACCAGACATGTGAGAACTTGCTCCTGAGTTGATGACCCAAGAGGTGGATGGTGATTGGGTTGCCACAAAAGCATGATTACCTATTTGTGCCATGGTTGCAGTAGGTTGGGAGGTGGTAGTGGTACTATCAAGTGCATTCAACTTTTGGAGGATCTGTTCAAATGGAGATGAGGTATCAAACGTTGAAGTCTGATTGAAACCTGAAGTATCATCTCTAGGAGCAGAAGTGGTGAGTTGGGACTGCATATTTTGATCATACACTTGATGTGCATATTCTGGTTTATCCTACTTGTCCCAACAGTAGTCTTCGATTTGACTGAACATTTCACAATAGTTACACTTCCGTGGTTGGCCACGATCACGACCACCACCACAGTCACCACCACGACCATTCTTTCTACCACCACTACGTCCACCGCCACGTCCATCACGACGACCAACAACACTAGTAGTTAGGACAAAAGAGTTATTTCTCGGCACCACATAACTCTATCCTAAAAATGAACGATTAAGACGGAAGAAAGTATCTGCCACCGTAGGTAACTGCTCTCAAGCAAGGATTTGAGCCTTGTAAGGTTCGAGCGCAGGATCCAAACCGTAATTTCCTTATTCTTTTGGTTGAGGTTGTAGTCAACGGTTTCACTTGGTCCTGTTTCACTTGGTCCTCGATAGCAATCTTATGCTACATCATTATCTTAGCCTGAATTAATTAATCGTATTCATAACTCACTATTATGCTATTTATTCACAATCATTATTCATTCTTTGGTAACTTATATTTAACATTGTTTCCTATTTCCTACCATAGCGTGATGTTATTATGTGGTTACTCAATTTTTCTCATCAAAGTGAAGTTTTCTCGAAAATCGAGGGCAATTGAAAACATTTACTATCTTATAGAGGCCGAGGCTCATATCCGATATTGGTTTCAATGTTTTGTTGCAAGTATAATATCATCAAACTATTTTATCCAAGATGAGATCCCCAAGATCTACTTGCTCAAGTCCTTAATATAGGTACTTAAAAAACTTATGGGATTGTAACTAACCTTGAAAATCTAAATGTGTATTCCTATAAGTCATATCCCTCGCCACTTTAACCACTACGATCATGCAATCTACCCTATCTAGCTACGACTAAGCTAAGCAATACCTACTTGGATGTCTAATCCCAATTATATCTAGCAGAGGTAAAAGGCAGGAGGTTGAGTCAGCTCATTCTGAGTTTATCATCTTTGGCTTAGTACTTATCTATTGGACAATATCCTGGTTAGAGTTTAAAATGTCTCTCTACTCTAGTCCAAGTAGTCATGAAAAGTGTCCTTCTAGGTCTTCATATGAAACCTTCCTATTTAAGTGGCATGCATCCCCTAATGGTTCGTTCAGATTTCCAATCTTCTGGTAAACCTCTTCTCCTGCAGTATTCTGAGAAGCACACTAACTACCAATATTTGATGAAGATCTTCCTATGGGGTGAACCACTAAACACTAGTGTCCGTCACTCTGAATAAGAGAGAGACGAAAAACAATGATAGATGAGGTCAAGAAGGAATGATCGAGTGCAAATACAAAGTCCAAGGGCGACAAGAGTATTCAAAAGAGGATTCAAAATGGTTTTGTGGATTGAGATCCTAATCATACTCAATTCTATCACAGGTTCGCTCGTGCAATAATGCAACCGAGACGATATTCTCGGACCTGCATGGGCCACCACAAAAACTATGTCATGCCTCATTTCCAAAATATGCAGGATCAAGCTAACCATGGTTAGTTACGTATCAAGCAGACTCTACTCCAGCTCAATACGTATATGCTGTCCATGGTCGGATAATCTAGCTATAAGTCATTATGGGTAAACAATATGAACTATATTTCAATCTACAGGAAAATGAATAACACGAATGAACAATTTGTACTCTAAGCCTGCAGCACAATATAAACTATATCCATTCACATGCTGAAACTGTTTGAAGTGTCGATCATTTCTCATTTTAAAATTAATTTGGCTGCAATTGCAAAGACTGACATGTACAGGATGGACTTCCTAATCAAACGAAGATTAGGAAGGACTCTTGTTGTTGTGGACTTCCTAATCAAACTAAGACCGTCCGGGTTGTTGGCAAAGAGAAGGTTTGCTTGGGGAAGGAATAACAACAAGCTTTCAAGGCTGAAGAGAATGATTTTCCAATGGCGGTGGGAAGGGAAGCTAAGAGTCTAGTGAAACATGTACAGGATGTTAAGCTCTTTTACTTGTAGCATGTTGAATACATGGAAGCAGATACATGGGAAGCAGAATTATTGTGAGCCTATTTTTCATGATTTATCTTCCATGCTGATTATAGTTATCCTGTTGTTGCAGGAGGACCCACTTGAAAAGAAGAACGAAGTATGCAAAAATTTCTTTATTCGCTTGAATGATTCATTAGCAATGTGGGGCACCAAATTTCCTGTTGATGCAAGGTACTACAGATCCAATGCATGAGTTTTCATGAATCTTACACCTACTTTCTTATTGCCAGAATGTGTCAGTTATATACACCCCTTGTGTAGTGAAGATGGTTTCAACTTTTACGATATTGGTTTTTTATTCACTAGAAGTGACTATAAACCACAATACGAAATCTACTTTAAAGTGATCATGAAAGGAGATGATGCCTCTTTTAAGGTAGTTTACCAGGACATCACTCGTGCATGAGCCACATGTGCACTTTACTTGCCCCAACTTGCGAAGATGGTTAACCCCGATGTATACTGAGACCCAAAAACTCAAAATATAAACCAATCAAATTCTCGTCTTCTATTCGATGTGGGACTAAATCTTAGGGTATCATAATCCGCCTACTCAAAGATGTGACATCCACGTCGCAAGCCGTGCTAATGGCCCGGTCTCACCCGAGTGGAACACGATCCACTAGGTAGCTTTGAAACCAACTGTCACGCCCCAACTCATGGACCCGCTAAGACATGACACATGCACAAGCCATATGTGCGCATCACTTGGCCCAACTTGCCAAAATGGTTATCGGGGTGTACACATGAGATCCAATCACTCACCTATTAACCAATCAAACTTTTAGTCTTCTATGTGTTCTATATCATGTGGGACTAAATGTCGTGGTTTCACACTTGACACTAATGTTGCTACTAATTCATGTTTCCTGAGTTATTGATCAGCAAGCCCCCTTTTTTGCTTTCCTGAAATTTATAGATGGGCAACTCACTTTATGCCAAGTGAACAACTGCTCCATCCTTGTTTCCTGACATCTTTAAGTTGCCGCCATAAATCCAAGGTTCTAAATGGCGGTAGATGGGTGCGCGACGGAAAGAGTTGATCTACCGTCTAGGCGTGCCTAATGCATCTAACTTATGTGTGTATGACATCCTGCCTATATATGTAAACACTAAGTAAAATTCTCAAGAAGCTGAAGGTAGTTCTTTGTAATTTTGAGGATTTCAAGTTTATTGAGACTGACATTGTCTTTGGTGCATAATATGCCCAATTGACATTAGTTATAAATTAGAATAAAGAGCGTACAAAGTCCGAAAAATGTGACGTTCCCTCTTATTTTAGTTTTTTAATATAAAATATGCAGTTTTTTCCAAGATAGGCGGCCGACTACGCCGCCTCACATACACCTATCCCGCCAAACCGCCATCGGTTGCCTACTCTACCGTCTATGGCAAAAGCAGTGCGGAAAGTTGCCGCCTCGTGCCTAGGCACCTAGGTGGCCGCCTCGACCGATATTTAGAACACTGCATAATCTTTTATACCGTTTTCGTTTTCATGCAACATGATAAGGATTTTCTTTTTTGAGCTCAGTTGACATTCAAGAGAAGAAATTCTTTCTAATGAGAAAACTATAGCTCGAGTTTTTTGTGTGCAACAAAGTCAACGAGGGAAACTATTTATTCTAGCTTGGAATCAAGGACAACATATCATATTTCTTTCATGATTCTTGGAATCAAGGACAATATAAGAGATTCTTTTGACATAGGAAGCTCTTGAATTTAACTTGGAATAAAGGGATAACAGGAGTTATGTGATCTCTTTCAAGACTGTTTGGACCACGAAACCTCATTGTGTTGAGCAAACACCGTCCTTCCCCTTACTATTCATTTATCAGAGAGTTTTAGAGAGTTTTCAGGTAAAGTTCAAGGAGGCTAAATGTTCCTAATCCCTATTGAAGGCATACATGTTACAGTATTATTTTGGTTTTATATATTAATTTATCATGATAGGCTATATAGCAATAAAAAAGTGCGACTGTGCCTTCCATACTATGTTTTGCTAGCCATACCGTATATAGCATCAAGTTGGTTTCCATGACTTTTTGATCTGTCTAATTAAACAAGGATGGGCTCCAGCAACAATTTTAGATATAATGTTTCTATTTTCTATTATTTTATTCTGCTTAGTCCCGTACGAGGTCTCCTGTGTTGTATGCAGATTGCCACTTATGGCTTCCTTGCATATTTTATAGCAGCCTAGGAAATTTACCAACTAATGTCGAAATAGGTTATGTTGTATGACAACCACTGATGGCTTTTGAAATGACAGAAAGAAAAGATGTTAGTTTCCCTATACTTTTAGTAAATTATGATGTTTGATGCAGGTCATGCCTCTGACTGTTCAACAACCCTATTTATTTTCACACTATAATAGCCCCCTTTTATACAAGGGACTGAAGTGCTCAGTTCCGAAAACATATGAGAGGCACTCAACTAAGAGCTACTTGCATTGCTAATAGAGTGTACATGTTGTGTACCTTATGCACAAAGTGCTGACTTCATTTTTTGCCTTCTTATTGGACCTCAGGGCGACTTATTCGAAGATGGCAGAGGAGCTATGTGCTCTACTCGAGTCCACTCCTGGGGAGTCCTCAACACCACTGGTTCAGATGAACTGCTTCGAGACGATGCTTAGCGCCCCTATCCCCCCAGACCTCCGATCTTGTCATTTACAGGACGCCCTTTCAATATTTACCTATCTGCTCGCCACCGAGGCAACATCCTGAGTTCCTTCTTGTTTCCTTTAAAATTGATTATGTTGAAGCATCTTCCTATTATTCTACCTGTAACATTATAAATGAAATATTACTATAGGTATACCACCCCCCCCCCCCCCCCCCCCCCCCCCCTGCTTTTCTTGGTTCTATGTAATGAACTTTACAAAGATATGTGGGGCTCATTAGCTGGAGTCGAAGGTGCAGAGAACAGAAGCTTGATATGATTCTCCTCTTGCCGCAAAGGCAGCAGCATCAATTGCAATAGCCAGTCTTCTATGATTCTCTTTTGCTCTTATGGAATTACAAGAACTAGGTGCGAGTGGAAGTAGGAACAAGCGGCCTCTGATCCTGCTTGGTTCACAATGAGGGAATTATTCTGAAATTGCAGGTCCTATCCGCTTTTGCAGGATATTATGTTTCTCAACTTCTC